>OX453251.1:15388344-15672124 GCA_949709985.1 Luffia ferchaultella | reverse complement strand
TTTGGTAGTGTTAATAGTTTTTTGAAGGTTTTATATAAATACCTAAACCTTTCTTATAAGGTTTAAGAAACATTCCTTTTCCTAAAGATATCGCTTCCATTTTTTCATTATGTCTTTTTTGTTCTTTAAGTTGTTCTACAGCATTTTTAGCATTGTTGACTGCTTTCGCGATTCCAGCAGCTCCACCAGCCAAAGCACCTGTTGCACTTAATCCAGCAAAAAGTGGTATTAAAAAAGGAAGTACTCCACCAATTTTTTGTGGCAGAGGTAAAATTCTAGGACAATTGATATTTTTTTTCCCTCCTACTTGACGAATCACTTTACGAACACCATTCAGTGCAGATTTTATAGGATCAGATCCTTTAGACATAGATGATTTAGCTATTTTAATAACATGCTTGAAAGGTTTCTTTGATCTTTTAATTTTTTTCTTTGTTTTATTTTTATTTGTGATACCAAGACCTAATTTTGACTTGGCACCCATCGCGGACGCAATGCCTAACGCAACTGCTCTTTCACTCATTGATGCATCTCTATTAAATACTCGTTTCATCGCTTTTGATGCTAGCATACGATCAGCCTGATTTCTCATATGAACATTATCTCTGTTTTTCGAATACGCTATATCATGTTCGCGACAAGCTGAATCAAGTGGATTAATACCCATATCACCTCGTGCTAATCGATCTTTGAGTTTAGTTCCAGGACCGCAAAACTGATAACCGGGTACATGTAGCTCAAACGGTAATTTATTCAGCATATCATTGAAAAATCCAAAACCTTTTTTTCTCTTTCGATAATAATATTTATTATTATTATTATTATGGTGAATCATTATTCAGCATAAACGTTGTAGTCTCTTAAAGAATTATAGGGTTATGAAATAAAAACAGAGATGAACTCAGTAATATACTTAATTTAATGGTAAAAATACATACATATTTTTATAGATGTACACTTTGGTTATAAAAAATATCAGATATATTTGTACATAGCATACTTAAAATAATTTGTAATGTCCCCAAGGCAATGTGTTATATTTATCAATTATTAATCTTTTATCATCATTAGCATTCAACACGGATTTATTTACTTCTTGCGAGAATATCGTGTGTTTGATTGATTTAAATACATTCATACATGAGCGCAATGTATTGTTAGTTTTAAGAGTAGATTTGTATTCGTCTGTAGTTAAAAGATTTAACACTGCTTTGCTAACTCCCTTTGCCTTTTTGATTTCATCGTTTTCGGTTTTTATACAATATAGTTTAGATCTTAAACCTACAAATTCATCAACGATTGTCCCTCCTAATTCATCTTTAAACAGACCTGGTACCTTTTTATTTACTAGTGGTAAATCATAAATATTGTTCCTACTAAAATTGCTTGTATCAAATAATTCAAGATTTTCTTTTAGATCTTTATAAATACAATCATTTGTAGGTATTATGTAATATAATAAACTGTCAGTGTCGGTGTAGCACAGTTGTGCTCTATCCCCATATTTTGGTTTAATAAAAGAATAGTGAAAGCTATAAAGATGGGATTTACTTAATTCTAGTACAGTAAATCCTATGTATATAGGACGGTCAAGTAAAATTTCCGACTTGTCCATCTGAACTGCTGCGAAATTTTCAGAAAAAATTGATACATTATGAAAATTTGGTTGAGCAATCAATTTTTCAGCACCTATGTATTTATTTGTGTAATTTTTTTCATCACTCCATCGATCAACTAATTTTACAGATATTTGCTTCCGCTTGTTTTCTAAAGTTTTTCCAAATATTGAATTATTGAACAATTTAAAAAAATCTTGTTCAAACGTAGATTGTGAGGATTGACGCAAACTTGTATTCAAATCTATATATTGTTTTAAATAATTACTTTGTTTAAATGAAAGAATTTTATGAATTTTATTCAATATCAAACCATGATTTAAACACTGTTTTAAATGCATATAATGAATAACATAGTGATATTTATTGTACAGATTTGCGATCAATTTATAAGTCTTTCCTCCAGGAGGTTTCATTTTTTCTGGTGCAAATGGTAAATCTTTGTGAGAGTCATGTAAGTCCTCGTTATAGATTAAATCAACCTCTAATATAAATCCAATGTCTGAATTTTCATGACATGAATCTATGTCGAAAGATAATAATTCATCACTTTGTAAAAGTTTGAATTCTGAAATCGGTAAGTTTTTCATCATCACGTATCCATATAAATTATTACAATCTAAATATAAAAGATAAGTATTTGGTCTATCTTCCCTGTAGTCTTCAGTATAAATATTATTAGCTTTTGCATATCGTAAAGAACACTGTGATAATCCGCCTCGGATGCCTTGTTCAAGCATTTGATATATTTCAATGTCAGAAATTAATTCTAATTTTACACCAGTATTTAAAAGCATTGCGTCCCAGCTAAGACTAGGAGCGGTTACATAAAAAGCTGCATCTAGTTTATAATTTTTTTGGCAAACAGTACGAAAATTTTCAAATACATCACATAATAATAGAACATCGATCATTAAATATAAATCAGTATATTGTCCTAAATTGCATATGGAAAATTTTTCCCATACATCAAAAGCATGTTTATAATCATCGTCTGAAATATGATTTGATGTTAAAGTATTATAAAAACTTTGTTTCGGTGGCAATACTGTTTCATTATATTTATCTAAACTATCCATATATTCGTACGGATACACTCCCTTACGGCATGCTAATCGAAATTTATTTTTATCAGAGAAAAAGCGTCTGAGATTCAAGAATTTATCATACTCTAATGTTTTAGATAATTTATCTAAACTCGTGTTGAGAAAATGACAAGAATCAACAAATCTGAGAGGAATATATGACTCACGAACATCGTATACATTTTTTATGAATTTAGTAAAAGAAATATATTTTTCTTTCCCTTTAGGTATCACCTCTATCCTGCCATCAGATTCACTAAGCTCTTTTATAAATAAATGACAATCATACCCCGCTAAGTTATGAAAGAAAAATGGAATGAACGTACAAGTCTTTAAAAGCAAGTTACAATGTGAGTGTACTGCGCCTCTGTATACGCCTGTTCTGTGACAGTGATCGCGAACTACATCACCCAATAGTAAATTATTACATATATAACAGTGAGTGGCGCTATTGTATTCAATTTGTTGTTGCAATGATAACGGAATCATTTTTTTCTTTTCAGTCGTATTAATTCTATGAATTTCGTTAACATGTTCCGTTAATGACTTTACAAATATATGAACGCAATCTTTTCCTCGATATGAAATGAATTTATTTAAACTCGAATCATATGCACAACATATATAATAAGCAAATGCTATTGGTACGTGTCTTTTTGTTAATTTTGTGTATTTAGTTTCACAGTTCTGGTTGTTATTAAGAGGTAATAACATAGTTTCGAAATCACCATAGATAACGAAAGGAATACGTTGCAATCTCTCGTAGTGAGTGAATTGTAAGATTGTACCAGGTCTGGGCAATACCGTTTTAATTCGAGCACAATTATGCATCTCCATACTATCATATGAGGAAAAAAATAACATACACTCATCACAAAAATATATTTTGCCTTTATGCCTCGTTACTTGGTGTCTAATAAGCCGTTCAAAATCTTTTATTAAACAATAATGCCCATGTTGAGAATTTTCTATATATAATAAATTAATATGGTTTATACTACGATATTCTGTCTTGTAGAGCGGGCCTACAAGTTGATTTTTTGAATCTAATCCGTAAATATTTACTGTAAATGTTGGATTATTCATTTCGAATATCTTTATATCTCTATTAGTAGGAGGAAAATTCATCCCATCTATTTTAAATATTTGTTTGTAATCTGGATATGATGCAGTGCGTGTACCATTTTTTTTCACTGGAAATAAAGATGCAACTGCACACCATAAAAAACAATGAGAGTCAGTGTTTTTAATGTTTAAACAACTTTTCGTACTCTGAATATTTTTAGGTAATGGTATGTAAGAACCCCCTCGTAATGGTGTGTATTTATTTATATTCATTTCAAGATGAGATACACTGGAAATAAACCAACCCGAATCTTTTAATTGAAATTCGCTACATTTCCGAATGAGTGTAGCTTTAACATGGTTATAATATTCATTGATATCAGTATTGTGATAAAATTTCTTATACTTCACTGTAAATGATTTCAACTCGGTCTTTATTTGGTGTGGTAAAGAATAATAACAAAACAATTCAAAATTTATTTTACAGCTATTATGTTGATGAAGAATATATTTAATTAACTTATTCACCGAAACTCGTACATCATTTAAAAAATCTTCTGGAAGTAAATACCTATCATGAATACCATCTATTCTAAAAGAAAGTAGTCTGTTTTTAAATGCCGAATTTATAAGCCGTACATTATCAATGTGGCTTTGTAACAAACAATTTTTTTTATGTAAGTTTGTTCTAAGATGAGCATAGTATATTTTCTTTGTAACATTTATACCACAAATATTACAATATATTTTATTCGTCATATTAATAAAATATCGTAGTGCACAATAATAAAATCAAAATATGTAGTTTTATCAGATTGCATCCAAAGTAAAAAAAAAAATAGGTAATACAATACCATATGTAAACCAAGTTATCTACTATTTACTTTGTAAGCATTGCTTGTTAATTTATACTTAAACCTAGAAAATCTAATTTTTATCTTTAATTAAAAAATACACTGATTACAATGTAGGCTTATATTCTATTACACGAAATACATAAAGTATGAAAATAACACGTTATTTAAATCAGTAAGTTTAAGAAAATAATATTTTACTTTTTCTTTTCAGGAATAAATTGTGCTTCAGATTTTGCAAATTTCTCTTTTATGTTCAATAAAAACGTTGCAAATATTTAAAGTCATCAGACTCTCTTTGTAATTTAATTTTCGTATTTATCAAAGCGAATTTCCAACGAGTATCATCTGGTAATTTCTCGATTTCGGACGTATAGTAAAGTTTTAATTCCAAAAAGAATTCTCCATTCGCATTGTTTTCAGTCTGTTTTGTCATTCCATTAGCAACTCGCTTCCATAAAATACCCGATAATTCAGAGAAAATCTAATTTTTACCTTTAATTAAAAAATACACTGATTACAATGTAGGCTTATATTCTATTACACGAAATACATAAAGTATGAAAATAACACGTTATTTAAATCGGTAAGTTTAAGAAAATAATATTTTACTTTTTCTTTTCAGGAATAAATTGTGCTTCAGATTTTGCAAATTTCTCTTTTATGTTCAATAAAAGACGTTGCAAATATTTAAAGTCATCAGACTCTCTTTGTAATTTAATTTTCGTATTTATCAAAGCGAATTTCCAACGAGTATCATCTGGTAATTTCTCGATTTCGGACGTATAGTAAAGTTTTAATTCCAAAAAGAATTCCCCATTCGCATTGTTTTCAGTCTGTTTTGTCATTCCATTAGCAACTCGCTTCCATAAAATACCCGATAATTCAGTTTTCTTCACACATATTTCAGTATCACTTTCGTCTCCGAAAAGATCCTTCATGAAATCGGTGCGTGTTTTCTTTGAACATTTCTTAGATGATTTGCGTTTTAAATTTTTAGATGTACTAGGTGATATCGACGATAAACCCTCATCAGAATCGAATATAGTTGGAAGGTTTCTATAACAAATAAAAAACAAGACCACTTAAAATAATTACGCAATATACAATTTTTTTTCCCAGTTCTATTACAATCGTAGAGGCTTTTACCTAAAAATCGAAGTCGTAGTTTTTATAGAAAATTAATTTAACACAATAATCGATGTAATGTAATCAGTTAAAATTAACGTAAAACACAAAATAACAAATGAGCATTTTCATAAAAATATAATGTGTATTTATAAAAGAAAAAAAAAACACATATTTTTCCACTTCTATTATAATCATGCATGCTTTTACCTACGTAAAATCAAAACCGTAATTTATATAGAATGTTAATATCGCAATCAAATTTTAAACACAATTTTCAACGTAGTATAATCAGTAAAAAATTAGTGCTATAAAAACATGAAATATCTATTACAATCGTGGAGACTTTTACCTAAAAATCAAAGTCGTAGTTTTTATAGAAAATCTAATATCGTAATTAATTTAACACAATAATCGATGTAATATAATCAGTTCAAATTAACGTAAAACATAAAGTAACAAATGAGCATTTTCATAAAAATATAATGTGTATTTATAAAAGAAAAAAAAAAACACACATATTTTTGCGCTTCTATTATAATCATGCATGCTTTCACCTACGTAAAAATCACAACCATAATTTATATAGAATGTTAATATCGTAATCAAATTTTTAAACACAATTTTCAACGTAGTATAATCAGTAAAAAATTAATGCTATAAAAAACATGAAATAACAATTGATTATTTTATAAAAAATATAATGAATATTTATAAAAGTTTGAAAATAATGTAATATACCTACATTTTTATACTCACATTTCAGCCATGGTACCACTGAAGTATTACTTGGTGCTTGGTTTTTGCAAGAACACTTTGTATTTTTGTTACTACTAGGAACTTCGCCTATCGTAGACTGGTGTCGAATAAGCTTGGAGTATGGTTTATATACGCTTCGATACACGTGTGAACTGTCTTCAAGGTTTAAAAACAAAACTATAAAAACATGATAGAAAAAAATTATCGTAACCCAGTTCCGTTTTATAAACGCAAGTCGAGACTTGAAAATCATAAAACATGAGAAACTTATTTCCTAAAGCCATTTTTAGCACTTTGCATGTACAAAGCATTTTTGTTCGTTCAGGGTTAAAGATACGAAAAACTTACACGTGTCATAGTTAAAACAATGAAACATTCTTAACATTTATGTTAGATGTATACAGTCAACGAGAAATATAAAAAAATATTTTTTAATTTTAACTATTAAATCATTACACAACATCAAAAAAACTTCTTAAGTTTCTGTACATACAAATATTTTATAATATTTTAATTTTTTTGTAAATTTGCAAAATATGACATTAGCTTTTTTTTTTTCAGTCAGTTAGTATTTATTAATAAAGTCGTGAACAATTACTTGATCGTCATTTATGTTTATTCTATTAAAGTTTATTATATTATTTCATAAATAGACTCTTTTAAATAATAAAATGGTAACTTCTCAAACGCAGGTAAAACGTATTGTTAACTGTACCATACACGTGTCTTTGTCAAAACAATAATTCATTCATAATTTGAAACCAAAGTCTTGACACAGTGAAACACTTGTTAATGAAACATTTGATGTGTGATGTATACAGTCAACGAGAAATATAAAAAATATTTTTTAATTTAAATTATTTAATCATTACACAACATCAAAAAAAAAACTTTTTAAGTTTCTATACATACAAATATTTTATAATATTTTAATTTTTTTTGTAAATTTGCAAAATATGTCATCAGCTTTTTTTTTTTCAGTCAGTTAGTATTTATTAATAAAGTCGTGAACAATTACTTGATCGTCATTTATGTTTATTCTATTAAAGTTTATTATATTATTTCATAAATAGACTCTTTTAAATAATAAAATTGTAACTTCTCAAACGCTGATAAAACGTATTGTTAACTGTACCATACACGTGTCTTTGTCAAAACAATAATTCATTCATAATTTGGAACAAAAGTCCTTATTACTTTTAATGGAAGTGTGTAAGTATTCTGTTTCCGAAAGGGTCTAAATCTGTATTTCAAAATATTTTTTTAAAGTTAAATTGAATACGATATTACAGCAATAATATTAAGTAAGAAAACATTTTATAGTTTTAATTAATTAAGCAATTTATACGAGAAAAAAGGTTGTAAAAAATTATTGTAGTTCTAATGAAATAAATACAATCGAATAAAAAAAAAAACAGCGTAATAATTAATGCATAAGTTTTTAAATAATTTAGTTAATCTTAGGTGACAAAGTTGTTATAAAAAAATTATTATAGTTCTAGTGAGAAGTATATTTCTTTTCATCTACTTATTAAGTAAAATTCAATAATATATGCTAAACGGACTTATCCGGTTTTTTAATTGGGATTAGGTGTAGAGTAGGGACATACTTGATTTACCATTTAGTAAATCGACGTCCTGCAATCAACTCGTGTTGTCGTGTTGTGACTTATAGTAAAATATTTAAGAGTAAAAATTTTGTTGGTGTTGAAATTTGTCATGTGTTTAAAGTTATCGGTTGTCGTAACGGTGAGTGTTTTATAAAATTTCTTTCACCTCAAAATGAGAGATCGTGTTTTCCGAGAAAAAAAATTGGGGAGTCTGGCTCACATTTTGTATGGTATATAATTGGGGAGTCTGGCTCACTTTTTCGTTATTTGCTGAAAACCGTGGTCCGTGAGAGCGAAGCGAGACTTTTAAAACGGACCACGGTTTTCAGCAAATAACGAAAAAGTGAGCCAGACTCCCCAATTATATACCATACAAAATGTGAGCCAGACTCCCCAATTTTACACTACTTAGGGTTATTATAAAATACCTGGTATTGCTTTGCAAAAAAGTCTGCCGATTAATGCAACATCGACACAAGCCCCAACGTGTGGAGGGTCGACTTGCCTTGGCGTATCAATTTGTGGTGTGGAGGGAGCCTAATGGCTTATTGCGCTTGTCTGCAAGCCGCTTTGACTGGGTTGGCCCAAAGTGTGGAACAGGCTTATTAAGGACCGCACACTGTCATTGTGGTTGCGTTAGCCGTTCCCTTCTTCATAGAAACGGCGAAAGGTGATCGCTTACTGTTTTATTGACACAGGTCCAAACCGACCTGGTTATCGATTCATCACATCTTCAAGTACGTTTGTAATAAAAACAAAACAAAGGGATTATCGGTGCTGTTAAATAAATATTGTAAATATGTTCATTTCAATAAATAAATTAAAAAAAAATAATAATAATTATGTTGAAAATTGTGAGTTAGCATAATTTTTAGCTTAGCTTTAGACGTAAAATAAATTACATAAAATATACAAAAACTGCAAAATTATTTTATTAGAGACGTAGTTTAGTTAATTGTGTTTTGAAATAATTTTATTTTGTATAAAGACATTCATTAATTTCTTAGCGACAACACTGAAGTCAAAGGCCTCTTCATAACTTTTTACATACTCATTTTTGGTAAAAAACGATGTACGTCTCACGGAAATATTTTTTAACCGAATGTCATGGCGTAGCAAGAATAGGTGGACTTTTTTAACACACTATACAGCTTTCTCGGACTCGTATATGAAATCACATAATTTTAGCGCTGTTTTAGTGAACAGATTGCATACCCATATAATATAATTACTCGTCCGCAATTATTAAATACAAGTGCAAAGTAGAGTTTTGTGGTGAAAATCTACTTCTTGCTTTTTTATTTCGTCGTATTTTTAATAAACTTAATTGCTGATGACGTGTGCGTCCGATTAAGGGGAGTTAAGTTTCTCAATAAAAGTCGAAATTAAAAAGAAGCCACACAGAAGCTGTGAAAGCACACTGAGGAAAATTTCAGCATGAAAAAAGGATATTGTATTCTAAAATCGTGGTATTACTTGATTCAGCGTAGCACAGTATATTACACCATGCAGCTGCAGGACAAGTCTGTCGGTGTACTTTTGATGTGTACGTGTTATTATTGTATTGTACGTATTTAAGTCTAAAGTATACGTTGACTGTATATTTTTGAAACATACGTTCGTCTGTACGAAGGATTTAACTCAGTGCATGACTATTGCAATAAAAAACCCAGATTCGGCTAAAATTTGGATGATATAAGCAAAATTTGAGACAAAAATTTCATAAATTGTCACTCAATAAATAAGTAAAATTAAATACATGAATTCACTTTAGTGACATGAAGTCTTAGGTATATGTTAGCCCATCTATATTAGAATTCACTCATTATTACTGGAATAAGACGACAATATATTACCGTTTGTATTTTGCGATTTTTTTTCTGTCGGATAATTAGTAAAACTTAATTTTATCCTAAATAAGTGACATTAATGAGCATATTCTAAATTATAAAAACTTTAACAACTTTAAAAGTTCCTCCTTATTCTATAATAAACTTTTAAATGACAGGTATCAAAAACGTATAATTTTCAAACTCACCTCACTATAGGATACCGAGCGATATGATAAAATATCGTAAAGGTGGTGATATATACGGCGAATAAAACTCGCGTGCTGCTGGTACCAAGAGTGAGTTCCATGTGCTTTTTCACCCGTCTATCCTATATCAGTGAAGCATGCAAAATTTTGCATTCAGTTTTTAAAATCGTAAGTGGTATTAAAGTCACGCGGTATTACTCGCCGTCAATTAGAACCTCAAGATGGGCAACTCGTATATTTCCGAAGTATCTTACAATAAAATCTTGTAGTATCTTCGCGTGTGTAAAGCGCTTATTGTGTAAATAGATTTGTAGGCACGCAATCGAATCTCGACAGAAATAACAAAACATTAGACGTTTTATAACCCGCCGCCAAACGTATAATGTGTCGATGTAAAATATTTGACTACTGCATAATAAACTGACTATAACTCTTTGTTTTCTCGAAACCTCAAAGGATTTTCAACTTTATCACTTCAACGACATAATTTTAATCTCTTTAATGTAGAACAACGGCGTAAAATCTTTTACAACGATCTAAGATTAAGTTAATTCCTGACAGACACAGAAACGGTGCAGTTGCAATAACATGTCGTGCGTGAAAAGTGGGTTTGTGAATTTCATGTTACTTTAACATAAAGCATTCTGTGTGATATTAAAAAAAAAACTTTAAAAATTGAAAAAAAAACCGTATTTCATAGTTTAACCAATGTATCATATAAAAATTTGTTTTCAAAAACAAATACTAGCTAAGCGTAAATTTTGAGTGCAAAGTCAGTAAAATAAATTTATCGTTTGATAATTTGATTGGATAACACCCGTTAAATACACAATTTAAAAATAAACCGTTACGCGGCAAACAGAAAAAAAAATTTTAATAATTATATTACCTCGAGAGCAACCGAGGCCAATCGCTAGCGATCAATACAAACACTTGCATATCATCAAAGGCGTTCAAACATAAACTTTGATAATGAACCCGCTTGTTCAGAATAGACCTGTTTATTCTGAACTGACTGCCGAGAGAGGTGATGGGCTCCTAAATTCATCAGGTGCGATGTGTTGACATTAAGAAAACTTTAGAGCAGCCCTTATGCCCTAACTTGTGAAAATTCCAATTAAATATGCTCAAAAAATTAAGTGAATTGGGAAGAAATAAACATTCGTATTACTATAGCGAAAGTTTCATGTATGTGCGGGTATATTATATTTTTCCCTTAGAAATTTGCTTAAAAAATCGTCGTCGGCTTCAGATAAATTACAAAATTTTGAATTGAAGTCTTGATAATTATTTAAAATTCTTAATTATTACATTTTCTATTGCTTTTAAACGTATTTCAGACATCTTTCCAGTTACTCTGGGGACTGAAATTTGATTCAAATTTGACGTTAAACTCAATAAACAAAGCTTTATCTTCACATCCCTATCTTTAACATTGCAATCAATGTGACTAACTATTTATACGATTTTAGGTAAATTCGCACTCTAAAAAGTGCGAGCCAAATTAATGGGGTTCGCACTTAGCGTTAAATGATTAAAACAATGTGACAGGTATTATAACGACTAACTTCTTAGTTGATGAAACCATCGTCCTCAGTTAACTTATTTCTTGTTATACTCATATGGAATCTAGAGGCTTGTTCAGGACAATCACAGTCCTATTAGAAACATGCGAGTTCTTTTTAGGTTCCAGTATTTTCTTAAATATATATAATTATATTAAAGTTTACGTCAAAAGAACTCAAATCAACTCTTCAATGTCGTGTTGTTAAAATGACACAAATAATATGTGATATTGAAAACATTCGTATCACTTATTAATTGTAATTATTTCATTAAATTATTATCATTATATTGCATTAAAGAAATAATATAAAAAGGTTAATGAAAGCAAAAAGTGTCTCTAAGCATTTCTGTGCCTCATATTCGATTAAATGTACACAGATTTTAGCACGTAGTACGTATCGAACAGAAGTGCAGTCAAACTCAGTTTAGTCTGTGCTTTAGAACAAAATATAGCAATATAACCTTATGACCAAAGAAATATATATTAAAAATAATAATTCACTGTGAATGATTTTGTTGTTAGATAAACAATAAAATAATATGTCAGTGAGTATTGATATGGAGGAATATTCGAATAAAAAAAATTTTCGTCGCCGTACATTGAACACGTTAAAATCAGCTGTGACTGCATTGAAACAACTCACCAGTAAGTGACTATTTTAATTTATATTACTATTACAAATATACTTAATATTACGTTTATTTTGTCTGGTATTCATTTATTTTTTATATGTATATAATATTTCACTTTACTAACTTTCAGCTTGCAAAATACACATAATATTCTAATTGTCGTGATTTTATGGTAAAGATATAAGTAGTACTTATATAGTTTTTTTGCTTTCGGCTCGTTGTCTAGATAAAACATTTTCAGTGGCATAATACTTTTTTTATTATATTTTCACTTAAAAAAGCGTTCGTGTTAACGCTAAAAGTTGGTACGGCGTTAGCAAACAATAGGGCGGTACTTCTTGGTCCGCCCAAACAATTCGCCGCGAATTCGCGAGACGTCAGCGCCTATAATGAAGGTGTCATTCAGAAGCTTTTCAAAGGCCATTGTGCTGGCCCCGACGGCCGCAAAACAGTATATAAATTAGGACCAGTAAGCTCAGCTGTGAAATATTGTAAAAGCGCACGTATTTTTAAAAAAATTGGAACGTGTTAATATTTAAATATTGATAAATTAAATCGTTTGCATAATACTAGTCCATGAAATAAGAGAATCTCAGTTAATATTGTTTGTAGTCATACAAAAATATTTATTTTGAAAATAATTTATTTGAGATTTTACGTTTTAGAAGCAATTAATTAAAAAAAAAAATACTTGTGCTACTTTCTGCTTAGTTACACTGTTCAACTGGGTATGTTCAACTCCTCAACTGAATAATCCGATTGGATTGGGTAGTGTTTAGAGAACCTAGGTAACGCAATATCTTATCGTTCAGTATACCACCTCATTGTCTGAAGTCTGTTGAAGTCGAAAGTTGACTAGTGTGTTTTGTCAGTTATGGTTTAATCGGAAACGTGGAAAAACGATAATGAACAAGCTATGGATAGAGCAATGCTCGGAGTTTCTCTACGAAGTAGAATTTGAAAAAATCGGTTGACCCTGCAGGCCATCCTTGAAACTTCCCGCTATTTTCGAGTTCAAAGCGCTCGAAAATTAGAAAGGTATTTAGCTCTTCGAACTCAAATATCGATTTTCGTGGGTTTTTGAGCTGTTCGAGCTTATAATATTTATTTCCCGAGCTCTCCAAGCCCAAAAACAGAATTTCTATACATTTAGAGTTCTTCAAACTCAGAAACCTGGGACACATCAAAGAAAATATTATTTTGGAAATATTTGAACTGCGATATCTTTTGAACGCTTTGATTTTAATGCAGTTTACAGCATTTTTTTCAATTTTGTAAGCACAAAACTTTTGTGTTAAGTCAAAAATGTATTGATCGTAAAATCTCAAAGTTATGTTAAAAAAACACTTTTTCAGAAATTTGTAGACTGCGATATTTTTTGAACGCTTCGTTTGATTTTAATGCAATCTGCAGCATTACATGTAATTTTGTAAGCACTAAATTTTTGTGTAAAACCAAAAATCGATTGACCTTTGTTGAATAAACAGGCAATGTAATTTTATTAATTATTTTATTGAAAATAATCAACAATTAAAATAATATGGTGGTGTTCACTTATTGAAGTTTTTGTCACACACAGAAAAGAAAAGAAATGTTGCCACAGGCAATAATTGAAAATAATTAAATAAAATGTTACTATTCTAATGTTATGTTCAGTACCTATTTTAGGACTGAACATAAGTTGGCGAGCCAGAAATGAGCCAGGGAACAAATAATTTTATAAACTTAATTACAAAAAATAAAATTTAAATTTAATTTCTATTCATATCATCCCTTAGTGGGAGTGGACACAATTTAGTATAGGAACGAATAAAAGTTTTGTTCCTAGGACCCACTCTCACTTCAGCCACTCTGACATGGTTGTCTGGTCCAGGGTACGTTCTTACAATTCGTCCCATGGGCCAATAAAATGGAGATACATCATTTTGTTTTATAATAACTAGATCTCCTTCCTTAAGATCTACATTATCATGCTTCCACTTAGGTCTATTTTGAAGCATTGTCAAGTAATCTTTAGACCATAACTTCCAAAATTCTTGTTTCATTTTAGTGCAAATATCCCAAAACTTCAATCTATTGATATTCCTTTCTGACAAATCAAGCTCAGGATAGCTAGTTATTGGAGCACCAATGAGAAAATGAGCTGGTGTAAGATAAGTTAAGTCAGAAATGTCTCTACTAAGTGGGAGCAATGGTCGGGAATTTAAAATTCCCTCAATTTGTGTTATAACAGTATATAATTCTTCAAAAGTTAATACCGTGCTTCCAACTACTCTTTTGATATGATACTTTATACTTTTAACTCCTGCTTCCCATAATCCCCCAAATTCAGGTGAGTAGCTAGGAATGAATTTGAATTTAATTAAGTTAGTTGAACAGAAATTCTCAACTGAGTCTATATGTGATTTAGAACAATGTAAATTATAGAGTTCTTTCAAGTGATTGGAAGCGCCCTTAAAAGTCTTAGCATTATCACAATAGATACATGTGGGCATTCCACGCCTAGAAATAAATCGCTGGAGGCAAGCCAAAAATGCTGCAGTGGTCATATCACTCACAAGTTCAGCGTGAACTGCTTTTGTTGCAAAACATACAAAAAGCGCTATATAACATTTCTTGTGAAGTGGTTTTCTAATACGAGCCACTTTGATTTCAAATGGACCGCAAAAGTCAACACCAGTTATATGAAAAGGTCTAGATTGTGTTATACGCTGAGACGGCAAGGAGCCCATCAACTGCTTTGCAGCCACAGCTTTATTACGGAAACATTTGATACACTTGTGCACAACCTTTTTAACTTCTCTAATTCCATTCAATAACCAATATTTTTGTGATAGCGAACTTAAGACCAATTTTGCACCAGCATGCAGAAGCCGCATATGCTCTTTTCTTATTAAAATGTGAGTAATATAGTTAGATCTAGGCAGTATAATTGGGTGTTTTTTATCATAGGATAAGTTTGCTGCGTTTTGTAAACGCCCACCCACACGTAAAATATTGTTTTTATCTAAGAAAGGGTGTAAGCCACTAAGATTGGTTTTGATTTGTTTATTTTTTAGTAATAAATTTATTTCTTTAGAAAAGGCTTCTTTTTGTACATATCTCAAAATAATTACATTTGAGTTTTCAAGTTCAATAGGTGTCAAATTGGCTAATATTTTATTATTGGGATTTAAAATATTATTTCGAAAACGTAAAATCAAAGCAATTATTCTTTGTAGCTTATCAAATTCAGAATACCTTTTAAAAATGTTATTAGAATCTGAATCAAGCTGCTCTGTGCCTACATTGGTAGACAATCCAGACAAAGTTTCTTGAGGCACTTTAGAAGAAATTTCACATTTACAGAAAATATCATGTTCGAAATTGTTATCTATTAAATAAGTAGGACCATGCCACCATAACAAGTTGGCCTGTAACTTATGAGGTGCATATCCTCTAGAAAGCAAATCAGCAGGATTATCTTCACTCTTTACATAAGACCATTGGAAGTCTTTAGTGAGACCTTGTATAATTTTGACTCTATTGGAGACATAGACTCCATGGGTTTTTGTAGATTTGAGCCAGCTTAACACTACTTGTGAGTCGCTATATAAAATTACTTTTAAAGTAGGATATCTCTCTTTTAGAACTTTAAAAACTCTAGACGAAAGTTGTGTAAGAAGAACTGCTGCGTTAAGTTCGAGGTTGGGAATAGTGAGCGTTTTATTTAAAGGTGCCACGCGAGACTTTGAACATACTAGGTTTACCTCAACCTGACCATCACTACGTATGATTCTCAAATACATACAGCATCCTAGAGCACTAAAGGAGGCATCACAGTAACCTATGAGCTCTACTAAAGTTCTATCCCTCGAGAAACCAATGCCACGAGGAACTTGAATAGTTCCAGTTTGGCTAAGATCTTTCATGAAATCTTGCTACTTATGTAGCTGATTGGGGGGCAATATAGTGTCCCAGTCTATTTTCAGACTCCACAGTTCTTGCATAAATAACTTGGCTTTAACTATTATAGGACCAATAAGTCCAAGTGGATCATACATTTTTCCTATAAAACTTAATATAGTTCTTTTAGTTTTTAGGTTTTCATCAGTCATCGGACATTGAAAAAGGAGTGAATCGGTAAGTACATTGTATTTTACACCTAGTGTTTTTATTATGTTATCTTTATTTAAGTCAATTTGTTCAAAATATTTTTTATTGTCAGGTATATCGTGCAGGGATTCTACAGAATTTGAGCACCATTTGTGCAAATTAAAACTGCCTAACTTCATGAGTTCTATAAGTTCTTTTTTCAGGTTTTGCAGTTGATCTACAGAGTCAGCACCACAGATGACATCGTCAACGTAAGTATGCAACTGAATAGCCTCTGCAGCCAACGGATACCTTTTTTGATACAAGTGAGCAAGTTCAATAAGACATCTTGTGCTTAAAAATGTTGAAGCCTTAAGACCGTATGTTACAGTCTGTAGCTGCAAGCAGACAATAGGCTTTCTCGGATTGTCTCTCCACAAAATATTCTGTAATGGCCTAAAATTTTCATTGATGAAACACATTCTAAACATTTTTTCAATATCACATATAAGTGTGTAGAGGTAAGTACGAAAACATATAAGTATATCAAACAAGTCACTTTGAACTATAGGTCCATTCAACATAACATCATTAATTGAAAGACCATTTTTTGATTTCATGTTGCCTGAAAAAACAACACGCAATTTTGTCGTCTTACTACTTTCATTCAGCACAGCGTGATGTGAAAGAAAATAAACTGGACCGTTATACACATCATACTCACCAATATCAACAATTTTGGCATGTCCCAGTTTGACATATTCATCAATGAAAGCTTTATATTTTGAAAAATATTCAAGATTAGATTGAAATCTTCTTTCTAATCCATAAAATCGTTGCAAAGCAAGAGAAAAAGAATCACCAATATTCAGTTCATCTAAAGAACAATTTAAAGGAATGTCAACTGAGAATCTGTTATTTTCATATTTAACAGAGTTTTTGAAACATTGTTCAGCCCTTTGAAACTCTAAGGATTGACTGTTTTTAACTTCAGGCAATTTCTCTGACAACCAAAATTGTTCCATGATATTTTCAAGGATATTCTGATTTTCTTTAATAATAAAATTTGAAACTAAACTAACAGTACTTACATAGGATTGAAGTTCGCAATTAACTGAACCAGCTACAATATAGCCATACAATGTATTTTGTAGTACAAGACCATTTTCTAGTCTCACATGTCCATCTAATAAAATTTTGAAGTAAAAATCAGCACCTAACAAAATTGAAATTTCAGACGGTATTTTAAAATCTGTATCTGCAAGCACAATATTATTAGGAATTACAATATTTTTCATGTCTATATAATTTTGAGGTAAGTTACTAGTGATACAATCAACAATGTAACACTTCGCTACAAACTTAATATTATAAACTGATGAGGGTAACATTATGTTAACATACTCATTTATTTTATTACTATTATTGCCAAGCCCTATAATATTTGTAGTCTGAGACATAGGCTGCAAACTTAATTGGTCAACAAGAGAACGTTTTATAACAGACGCTTGGCTTCCACTATCGAGCAGAGCCTTTGCATATATTTTATGACCATTTTTGTCAATGAAATTTACCTGTATTGTAGGTAATAGTACATTGGTACAAGAGTTTCTATTGAAATGTAAGGCAGTATTGACCGGCACTTCATTTGATTTTACCTCATGCAAAAGAGTATTATGGTTCTCTTTACAATCTTTACATTTAAATGTGAACTTGCATTTATCAGAATGAGATCTAAGGCATGTAGTGCATAACTTTTTAGCATCTACAAACTTTATTCGGTCTCCAACTGGAGCCGTCTTGAATTTTGGACAAGCAAATAACAGGTGATTATTATTACAAAATGAGCAAATATTATGTTTTTGATTTGGTTTTGCTGCCATATTTATAACTTTATTGTAATAATTCGATTTAGATTTACCATAATTATCAACATTATTTTTGAGAGGAGGGCTGTCCTCTAAAGCAATTGCCCTTTTTTCTAAATATGACAGAAATTCATCAAGAGTAGGTAACGTGTCTGGGGAATTTCTATCTAAATGGTAAGCTCGATTGGTATAGGCATCAAGTTTTCGTAACAATATGGATATCAATAGCATATCCCACTGTTCAATCGGTTGCTCTAAATTTTTCAAAGCATGAATTTGTTGACGAATATCTGATACAAATGATCTAATTGCTGATGCAGTACCTTTGTGCATTTGAGGCAAATCCAAAGGAATATTTATGTGATTAGACACAAGCCGCGCCTTATTATCAAAACGTTTTTGTAACAATAATAATGCTTGTTGGTAAGACTCATTCACAATTGGTAAATTAATAATTACAGCCAAAGCATCACCAGTCAGATATTTCCTTAAATAACATAATTTTTGTACATCTGATAACAATTTATTTTTCTCAATCACGGCATTGAATAAGTCCATGAATGGTTTGAAATTTGTAAAATCTTTGCCATCAAAAGAAGTTATTTCCAAATTAGGAAGTTTAGAACTAGAAACATTTGTGTATTCTGACGTTACATTCCCTACTTTTAGTTTCATGGCCTCTTTCAATTTGGACAAGATTGAGAAATATCTATCCTCAACTTCAGAAATACACTCAGTGTCAGAGTCATCTATAGATAAGATATCAAGATTGATCTCCACGTAATCTGCAAATGTACTCACAAGTTTGTCCATCCTCGCTTTGAGCATTTCAGTACCCGCCAATGCAAAGGCATTAGAATCATTCACAAAGGTTTCAATACGTGTAATAGCACTTTTGAATTGGCCACGCTTCAAGCGTAAACGCTTTAATTCTGCATCCATCTTCAACATGTAGTGATATCTGTTACGATTCGGATAAGTGTTTCGCGAACAAACACTGAGGGCCTCAGCACTTATGTATGCCGCTGTGTAATATTTTTTATCACTTTCGTATGCAAAAACAATAAAATTATATTTATTCTTCACTTCGTTGTGTAGGTTTGTTTACTTTCGTTTTGACAGTAAACACTGACAAGCACAGAGCTGACAAGTGACGTGCCGATTGACATTTGACAATCTCCGTCAAAGCCAAAGCTGCCAACACAATGATTAAAACGACGACAACGCCCTCTTTTGAGTGCATCCGGTATTCAAAATTACTCGATTATTTTGAAAATATCCAAAAAATGGAGTCTTGAAAAAAAATGACGATCGAGACCGATTCTTTCGATTATTGTGCAAAGCTTCGAATTTCATGGGATTCGTACTTTGATCTTCATAGCAGGCGAAAAATATGCCTGGGCACTTCGATCATGGGCGAAATGCACCAGAGACCAAATCTTCGACTGTAAAACTCGCAACCCGCGACCATCCGGCGACTGGATATAGCCTGTCTCTTCAAAATGGATCACTCGCGATAATTTTTAGTTCACTGATTTATTTAGGATCGAAGGACCACAATTGCACTGTTGAATAAACAGGCAATGTAATTTTATTAATTATTTTATTGAAAATAATCAACAATTAAAATAATATGGTGGTGTTCACTTATTGAAGTTTTTGTCACTCACAGAAAAGAAAAGAAATGTTGCCACAGGCAATAATTGAAAATAATTAAATAAAATGTTACTATTCTAATGTTATGTTCAGTACCTATTTTAGGACTGAACAACCTTAAAATCTCAAAGTTATGTTAAAAAAACACGTTTTCGGAAATTTGTGAGCTGCGATATCTTTTGAACGCGTCATTCGATTTTAATATTTTTGGCGGCACTCGTCGCAGTTTTGTATGTACAAAAAACATATAGGTATAAAATTTCAAGTAGATTGGTTAGAAAATCTCAAAGTTATTGAAAAAAACGTTAAAAAACAGTTTTAATTTAATTTTTTTGAATATTTTTGAAACAGCTCGACCGATTGACTTTAAAATCTAATCTGATCTAAGTCTCGATGAACCCTTTCAAACGCTGTATCGCGGATCTTAATCGGTCAATCCGTTCCTAAGACATCGTACGACAAAATAAAGTTAGGTACATACACACACACAACATACGGACGTCCAGCCGAAAATGGTCAGAATGGCTTCCCAGGACCTTAAAACGTGGAGATCTGAAGAAATCTCGATTTTCGAAAATCGGACCCAAATAACTTTCCTTGGATATCGGGAAGTTAAAAAATCCAGAGGAGAGCTAAATTTACCGACACAGTAAAAAGGATTAGCAAACTAAACTGGCGATGAACCAGTTGTATACCTCACAGAATTGACAATTATTGGAGAAGAAAGGTTTTCCTGGCCACCACTTTCCGGACGTTCCGGACAAAATTGACGTTTCTGTGTGGAATTCCTTAAAAAAGATCTATGTCTAGCAGTAGACGTTGAAAGACTGAAATGAATACGATGTCTTCAATGATGAATAGAGTTTCTTGGCGGTTTTTCTCCTTCTAGTTTTTGAACCGGTACCTAATCAATTCATTGACTTTACTTACTTTATGGAAATTTCAAGTGTAAGCAATGATTGATCTCAAGACCACCAATCAACAAAAACGTCGAAAAAATACGTTTCTTGAATGGGGACGCCTTCAATTTTTAAGTTTATTTTATTTTCATAATTTGCTTTTTTATTTTATTTTTATTTATTAAAGAGAAATAGTCCTTTACCCAACATACATAACAAACATTATTTCCCATAGACCCCGAGCCTCCCATCCCAAAAATAAGTCATATAAAAAATAGAAATAAAAGCTTTTATAGCAGCCGTAGTAGAATTTCAAGTGTCTGTCTACAACGGATCATATGATACAGCCTTATGACAGACGGACGGACAACGAAGCCTTAGTAGTAAATAACGTTCCCGTTGGTACCCTTTAAGTACAGTACTCTAAAAAACGTCTGCAAAGTCAGTGGGGAACACGTATCATTATTATATATTATGTGGAACACATAAAACGTGATACTGTTCCGCGGCTGCCTCGAAATTAATAAAAATAAAATTTCTGCCCATACCTATGATTTGACGATAGTAAGTTGGAAAGGGAAAGTCAAGTTCATTAAGATGGATCAGGTGATTGTGTTTTAAAAACTTACTAAAAATTATTTGCACGTATTTTTCTTATTTTTAGAGTCATCGCTTTGATGCTTATTATTTGAAGCATCAATGTATTTCAACTGCATCCAAAGCAGGCCGTTTCTTGATGTGTTACGCGAAAAAGATATTTGATTTCACTTTTTCAAGTATAGATAAGGACATGACCAAAAATATTTTTCTTTACTGTTGCCCTTTAATTCTCGGTTCATAATACCTCAACGAATGTCGAACGTCTAATGTCTAAAATATACCAAAAATCGAAAGAACTGCGAGAACAAGATGGACAGACATGCATACACCGGTATTTCAAAAATATAGGCAGAAACAATAGGTATTCACTTGGTACAAGTACGCCCTTTTGACTACGAAAACGTGCCTGCCGTTGCTTATTTAAGAATGACATGTATACGCTGAGTCACGTTTTCTACTTTACGACGTTACTGGCAGCGAAACGGTAGAACTGGAGATACGTCAGGCAGCATCAAAATTCGATGAAAAAAAATAAATACAATTTCTCCGAAAATCCCAAATTTTTTTTTACATTTACACTGGGCTTTTCTTGGTTTTAAATACAAGTAAATTGTGAAGCTTCATGCTCAAGCTTCGCAATCTTCAAGGTGACAGGCTATTGCTATACTAGTATACAAATGATAGCGGGGAGATAAGAAAAAAATATTTTGCTGCTCTGGAATGCAAGTCTTTTTATGCCTCATAACAAGAAAAATAATAAATGTACGGATTTCGCGCTTATAGCAACTATTGTGGACATTGAAAATTAACAACAAAATTAAAAACTTATAACAAATTTTTGGAAAGCAATTTTATTAAATTATTTGAAAAACTGATCTGATAATCATTCAACGAGAAGGGCACCTGCCCAGTCCACAGTTTTCGACCGATACCAAAATTTTCTTTTTGCGAACGGTAGACAATTTATCTGCCTCGGAATTTTTTTTATTTCATTTTTTCGATATTGGCTTTCGTTTTCGAAATAATCAACTTTTTGTCCGAAAAATCAGAAAATTTCGTCTGTTTTTCACCCCTTTTGATTTTACGAGAAAAGTTACAGACTAATTTTAGAAAATTTGGTTTTATACAATACCCCATAAGCTCTTACAACTCTTGACACCACTGCCTTTTGTTTACCATCTTTTGGAAATATAGCCGAAGTACTGTCTCCCACGAAAACGATCTGAAAAACATTTTCAATGTAAATATTTTTTTTCCATTTACTGATGTGGAAAATTACTGGGTGTACTGAATATACTGGTGTTAGTTGTTTTGCTACTTACTATCAACGGAACGCGGCAATATCCTTTATTAATAAATCAAATATTTACTTTTTAGTTTATATTTCAAAAAGGAAACGATAAAAAGAAAATATTATTTTATATAATTGGTTTCTAATAGTAGTTAGAAGCTTTTGTTCAAATCCTTTAAAAACCTACCTCATTTGTGCATATTATATATACCTAGTATATTACTTCACTATTACGTAGATATTGGCATTGCGCTTTTCATAGACGTTCACGAAAACGGAAAGCAGAAGACTGGCACATGTCTTACTGATCCACCTGGGAAATATTTGCAGAAGTATCCATTTGTGAAAAACAAAAATAATATAGCAAATGTATTTAACGTAAAATATTTTTCGGTCAAACCGGTATTTGACGACGTTTCAACGACGTAAGTTCAGAAATAATTGTTCAATTTACGAGAATAATTAACGTCAAAAGCTTTTACATCTATAATAATTCCGTTCAAATTATTTCTTGAAAACTTGATGCTGTCCGCGGTTTTACCTGCGTGAATTACTGGACTTTTGCTATTTAGTATAGAATGGTTTATATAAAAAAAATTATACTTAACACCTATGCAACCGCCGAATCAAAAAGTTGATTTGTAGAAAACATGCTTTTGGCTAGTATTTGCGTAGTAACAGAACACGTACTATATTTTTTTCTCGTCACTCGACTTCAATAAAATAAAACCTGAATATTGCTTGGAATTCAGTAATTACTTTTGTAATAACCTCATTAAATTATATTCATCAGTAGTTTCGGACAGTAAAAATTTTTAAAATGTTATTTTAGTATTCTATTACTTTTTCTACAACACCCCTAATACGTTCTTTTTGCAAATATATATTCAATGTGACACACTGATTCTATAGTCTTATTATATGTTTTTATAGAAAATATAGATAAATGAAAAACAAGGTAACAAGGTTTCATCCTCGATTCATTATTTTCTAGCAGACTCAGCCGTCCAGCGTTACGTCTTACAAACCTGACGTTTATTAATTAATATACAGAGTGATCTATTGTCACTCGAAGTACAGGGAAACCAGTAAGCTCGCACCACTCTCTAGTAAACAATCCTCTTCGATTGTGTTAGCACGCAAATAATCTGGAAGGGCTTCGTAATTAATTGGACGAACCGCGACGACTGGAGAGGTAGATTATTGTGTCCGTATTATTGTAATCATCGCTTGACCTACTTTCGCGTTTAATGAATATCCTCATCCGCTGTAATTTACAAAATTTATTTAGTCTAATATGAGGCGAATGGAAAAGATGGTTTTGTTTTCCGATTATGCTGTAATGTAAGAACTAATAATTCACGAAGCGGTAAAATTTTGGCTTTTAAATATTTTTTTCATTAAATGTTTTTATTTAAATTTATGGGAAAACATGTGATACTGAAGTTGATACTGTAGAGCTAGATACTGAATAAAATGTGAAGAATGCTTCTTGTTCCGATTTGGTTGACAAATAACAACGGCGAGTCCCCATACATGTGGTGTACCTGAATTTATTTTAAGTTGTTAAATTATAACAAAAATTTCTTTGTGTTAAAGACACTAGTTAAAGAACATATAGCTTACTAATTTACTTGTACAACTTGACCCTGATTAGATAATTACTAAAATGTTCGAGGAGAAGTTCTTTATCCGCAACATTGTAAACTACATATTATCTGTCAAATACCACACTAGATTCTACTGTTGTTGTGTTATAGCAGTAAAAAACTTAAACATGATTTAATATTTTTCAATGCCACATCTAGGAATTTTCAAAATCAAACAATCAAACGTCTAACTATTGGTAAAGGTTTCATAATTTCACAATCCATGGTACGAACTTGCCATCCATCTTTACGACTGTTCTATGTATTTACAATATTTCTTACAATATTACATATTACAATATATTACAATATTACAATATATATTTACATCATTTCAGATTGGAAGTTTACCATCAGTCCGGATTAAAAGGGCAATTTAGGTAGAACGGCAGCAAACGTCGCCGTGAACTGAACTAGGTATCCTAACATTGGACCACTTTGCAGTTCGCGAACTGCTACCGGCTTAATTGATTCCCGCTGGCCTGTTTAATGGGAAACTGTAATTACAGACTTTTACAACATCCCTTTGTAACAGCTGTCTGTGGCTTTGTTGTTATTTATTACGTTTTCATTGTTATTGTTTTCGCTCAATTAATTGTTATTTATTTTAATTCATTTTACTGTTCAGTAGAGTAACTGTATGTAACTACCTATCACGTTTTGATATTTCACCTGTGTTTAAGTTACCGTGAATTTCCTATGTTGGAGAATACCATTGATATATTATCTACATGGATGAGGCATCGCCATAGTTGCTCATGGCCCGTTAATTTTTATGACCATTACTCCATAGTTCTACTATTTTCTTTTATGGCCCTTCCCCGTTACCGTTCATATGAAATTTAACTCAAACCTAGCTATCGTGATAACCGATCTGTACGTAGAGATATATCTATGGAAAATTCCAAATACCACGTCACTCACTCAAACATTATTATTACGAAGTGGAAAAACAGAACCTGGAACTGTGGAAAAATATTGAATCCAAAGAAATACTTAAAAGACTGGTTTCTAATTTCCCTGGTTTTAAAAAGTTCTAAGCAGTTCTACAACTTAAAACTGGTTACAACAAGATGTAAAGGACAACTAAAACAATGAGCGTGTGTGTCTTCTTCAACAAAATTATATATCACGCTAAGTCACACAATAGAGTATAAAAAATTGTTAGACTTTCTGAATTGTGAAAAAATACCAATTATAACCGGAGATGTAACCAATCAAAGTTTGTATACATACTACCCGCTCGTGACGTCACTCGGTGCGCGCTATATAGAGATAACCCACGTTCGTTCATAGCAATGCAATGTAACCGAATGATGTCATGGCACGATTTATTTTAAAAATTTGTATCACCGGTATTTTTGTAGATATCATTAAAATTATTTACTAATTGAATTCTCTTAATAAATATAAAATATTTCTATAAAAAACCAAAATCACAAGACACGTTCTTTGGCAGTGACGACTTCTAAAATCGAAATAAATAAAATATATTTAAACCCACATTTTCCAGATTATTAAATCACATATTTATTATTATTATTATGATTAATTATATATATTATTATTCATTAATTAATCTTCTTTGATTATATTTGGCATGTACCAATAAATTCAGTTCTTTAAACGGTAATTTTAAATGCAAAGCCTGTGAATAATAAATCGACGGTAAACCGAAAATATTGTTCAATATACGAAGATTTGCAGCATACGAATTTGTATTTACTTTTAGAGAAAATAACGTAACTTCATATTATGTCATAATTTGTGCTCTTATTAACCGATTATTATAAGATTATTTTTTAAAACTTTTTTTACTAGATCAAGAATTAATCCTCTGTCGCAATTCCCAAATTACCCCGTGTGGGATAAAATCACGAAATCTTTTAAAGGGCAATGTACCTATACGCTTTTACAATAAGATCCCAGCTGACATTCAAGATCTACCCCTTAATAAGTTTAAAACTGCAATAAAACGAAAGCTTTATGCAAAAGCTTATTATAAAGTATCAGACTACTTAGATGATAAAAATCCATGGGTGTAAGCCGCTCGCCTATCAGTTTGTTTCAATAATATTATTCTTTAAGCATTTTGTTAAAAAGAGCGTCCCTCAGTTTCTTGCGTATTCTTCTGAGAGGAACCAGCATTTTTGAATGCGCCTTTGTGGTGACGTTTTTCCACAAAGTAATAAAATTCACTCTTGTGACGTGTTTCAAGATTATGTATATATAAAATCTCTGTAAAAAAAATTTAGATTATGTTACATAACTACGAAATAAAGATATTTTAATTTGATTTGATTTGATTTGATTTGGATATTTTGGCGGAATATGATAGGAACAGGATATGAAAAAGATATTATAGTACACATTCACACAAAAACCAACGTCGCCGTTTCCATACGGAGGGTTTTAACTCTACACAAAGCAATAAGATTTTTTACTTAGTTTATTATTAAGCAATTAAGGCCTATAATACCCAATCGACCAATCAGTCAGTAACAGAAGAAATTGTTAATATTTGTATCAAGCTAAATACATACCTATTCAAACAAATTGCTGTAAACGTTCCTTTCTTTTCAGGAATGACCCACCGTTTCTTTCTACAGTTCCTTTATACCCGAGGTTTTTGGTGATTGGCGAGGAGTACGCGCTCTTTGTCGTCAGACCTCTATAAATTAGTTTCTTTTAGGCACGATATTTCACTTGCACGGATACGAAAATTAAATAAATACAAAATACGACAATTTGTTCTTTATATTAATGTCACCTACATTAATACAATACGCGGTTTCGCTTCAAGAGATGGTTTTCACGAATATTTTATAGATCCTGCATTTTGTCATTGGAAATGACTTTCATTTCGTTGGAGTATAGGGGGTCATTTGGGAGTTTTGTGAGACAGGCAGATTGCACGAATGAACATGGTGTCAAAAGACGCATCTCGGCGAGCTCTACAAGATGGCAAAAGACAATTTGGAAAAAGTTCAAAAACAAAAAAATAATCGGCAAAAAACGAAAAGAATCGCAATTTTTTTCCCCGATTTTCATTTTGGGAGCCCGATATCTCAAGAACTAGGTCCGAATAAGGAAAAAATAAAAAACGGCTCGGGATAATTAGAAGGGGGATCGATTAAGACTAAAATTGTTAGAATCGGACAACCGAAAGTAGTGGTTAAGGGTGCCCTTAGTTCGATTGAAATGTCGTACAGAATGTTATATTTCGAAGTTTTAAGCTTATTCAGATACAGTTGTGTTATTTTTATTGTGAAAAAAAAATTATTTCGAAAAATATTATCCAAAATATGTGTGTTTAATCCGTTAAGTTCATTTCCAATGTCGTAAGAAGTTCGTTGCGAAAGCAGGAGATCCGTTGATTTTTTTATTCCATTCCATCAGCCCTTTTTGTACCCAAACTGCAGGGGCTTAGGCCGCCCCTCAAGAAGAGGGGAGTTTAAGTCCACCACGCTGCTCCAATGCGGGTTGGCGAATTGTAACGACCGCCATCTATTGACAGCAACCGGGACCGACTGCTTAACGTGCTTTCCGAGGCACGGAGTCAGTGATAGTCAATGTACTTAAGTCAGAAAAAACTCATTAGTACACGCCCGGATTCTAACCACGGCCACGTGGCCTTATAGATTTGAAACAGGTTCGCTGCGTTCGGGCTATCACGATACTGCGCATTTTTTTGTATTAGACCCTTATAGACTTTTTTTCTTTTTGGATCGGTATTTACATAGATATATTGAAAATTCTTAAAGCGTGACGTCACAGGCTGGAATTATAAGTTCCACCTTGCTTCATGCTCTCACTCACAATCTAGAGCGTTGTTTACGACGTTCGCTTGTAAACGAACGAAACGCGAAGCAATCTCTAGATAATACCACGTTGCGTGCTTCGATGTCCTAGGTCGTCTAAACGGACCATATAAATAAAGAAACTTTTCATGGAAAATCATGCGGATATTTTTCTTACTTGCTATCCAAACCACGTGTAGAAGAGAGGCAGTTCCATAATACGATTGGGCAACGGACATCGGATACGTAATAGATAGCGCACGCAATTTAACAGCTGTTAAATGGGTCGTTATCTCATAATACTTTAACGCTGTAGTTTTTTCTAGGTCAATGAAAAAATGTGTCGATTGTCGGTCGGGCTTTATGTAAGCGCGTTTCGAAGGTACTAATAGGTCCTTATGTAAAACTTTTACCTAAGTAAATGTTGAAGTAACTTAACAAGCACGTACTGAGTAATTATTTTTTGTTCGTGTAACAAGTTTCATGTGTATGTTTAAAAACAATTTAGCGAAGAACAAAATTCTAATTGATATTTTAAATACCGAAATGTGTTTATAGGTTTTCTTTGTATTTTCTTCGCGTTGTAACAACGGACAAACAAAAGACGTGATTTTTTGTACGGACGAACTTTAGATAGATAGACTGATAAAAGAAAAAAAATTGGCCAAGTGCTTGTCGGATAACGCTCAGTCAAGAGTTCCGTAGTCGGGATTAACGTTAATGGTTAAAATTGAAATAATAAGTTTAAAAAGGCCGGTCACATTTGCCGTAGAACTGATAACCGATGGGGTAGACGAGTTCTCGAATGGAGGCCACGTACGGGAAAACGAAGTGTTGGACGCCCCCCGGCTAGGTGGACAGATGACCTGAAGCACCATACCGGGGGTAGTTGGATGCGAAAGGCGGAAGACCGTTTGTGAAAGGCGAGCTTTGGAAAGGCCTATATCCTGCAGTGGAGAGACACGGGCTGATGATGATGATGATGAAGTTTAAAAAGAAAAATCTCAAAAACTACTCAGTATAAGTTTTGGAGATAAGCCTATTCAGGTTCATCTCCAAAACGACTGAAATAATTACGACGGGACTTTCACTGGTAGGGAGAAAACATTTGAGAAAATATCATATGTGGCTTTTTGTTCCGGAAATATTTCGGGTTATTGCGTAAACTTGGAAAACTATAGAAATTATGAAAACTTCAAAGAGAAATTCAGAATGAAAAAGATGTGTGTTTTAACACGACTGATTCGCCCCTATAAATTTTAAATTTCAAACTCAAACATATAAAGAATTATGGCACCATAATGAACGGTCACATTTCATAAGTCTTTTCTTCACCGGTTTTGGTCCAGAGTCGTAAAAACTGCTGAAAAGGGAAATTGAAATTTGTCTTTTGGGGCCTTTAATAGTATATACGCAGTGAAACTTCCCGGGTATCCAACAGGTACCCGAGGGACAGATGAAAAAGCCAACTCACATTTATTTCCCTTAGGGATGGGCTGGAACAAAATCAGTGATTTGAAAATATCAAAAATCGATCTCGAAGATGAAAATATTCCATGCTGGATCATTTTATTTAAAAATCAAATCAGATCTTTTTCTTGCGGCCATTTGTAGATTAAATTAAGGATCGGTGAAAATGCATTTGGGACAGGAAGTCAAACGAATTCGAGAATTTTTCCTATCATCAGTCGTTCACTTCCAAAAGTATTTAATAATTATCATGCGCTCTTACTATTCAGAGCAAATGGAATCACAACTTTTAACAATTTTTTTTTTAAATTAAAACCGAATCTTAATTGTCCTTGTTTCTTTTATAGAAAAATTATCTAGGTCAATCGACGTCGAAGGCCATGATTATTGTGTCAATCATGGCCTGCAATGACTTGACGTACAGAAGCAATAATATTCATTAATAGTGCCTTTGAAATGATATGGGTTGAGTTCTTATTCTTTAGTCATTCCTTTAATTTATTATTTTGTAATACTCAACAAAAAATCAGTTCGTATGCACTTCGTTGAAAATTATTACCATTGGTTAATTATTATTATTACCAATTATTTTTTCTTTAAAAACCTTAATTTGTCATCAATCATTATCAAACAATTGTCTGTCGTTCAAATGAATCGTGACCTTGGATCTAACCCAAATGGGTTAATGTGTAGTAGGTTTCCTGGGTTAACCTTTTAACTTGTCATCAATCATCATCAAACAATTGTCCGTCATTCAAATGAATCGTGACCTTGGATCTAACCCAAATGGGTTAATGTGTAGTAGGTTTCCTGGGTTAACCTTTTAACTTGTCATCAATCATCATCAAACAATTGTCCGTCATTCAAATGAATCGTGACCTTGGATCTAACCCAAATGGGTTAATGTGTAGTAGGTTTCCTGGGTTAACCTTTTAACTTGTCATCAATCATCATCAAACAATTGTCCGTCATTCAAATGAATCGTGACCTTGGATCTAACCCAATTGGGTTAATGTGTAGTAGGTTTCCTGGGTTAACCTTTTAACTTGTCATCAATCATCATCAAACAATTGTCCGTCATTGAAATGGATCGTGACCTTGGATCTAACCCAAATGGGTTAATGTGTAGTAGGTTTCCTGGGTTAACCTTTTAACTTGTCATCAATCATTATCAAACAATTGTCCGTCATTCAAATGAATCGTGACCTTGGATCTAACCCAAATGGGTTAATGTGTAGTAGGTTTCCTGGGTTAACCTTTTAACTTGTCATCAATCATCATCAAACAATTGTCCGTCATTCAAATGAATCGTGACCTTGGATCTAACCCAAATGGGTTAATGTGTAGTAGGTTTCCTGGGTTAACCTTTTAACTTGTCATCAATCATCATCAAACAATTGTCCGTCATTCAAATGGATCGTGACCTTGGATCTAATCCAGATGGGTTAATGTGTAGTAGGTTTCCTGGGTTAACCTTTTAACTTGTCATCAATCATTATCAAACAATTGTCCGTCATTCAAATGAATCGTGACCTTGGATCTAACCCAAATGGGTTAATGTGTAGTAGGTTTCCTGGGTTAACCTTTTAACTTGTCATCAATCATCATCAAACAATTGTCCGTCATTCAAATGGATCGTGACCTTGGATCTAATCCAGATGGGTTAATGTGTAGTAGGTTTCCTGGGTTAACCTTTTAACTTGTCATCAATCATTATCAAACAATTGTCCGTCATTCAAATGAATCGTGACCTTGGATCTAACCCAAATGGGTTAATGTGTAGTAGGTTTCCTGGGTTAACCTTTTAACTTGTCATCAATCATTATCAAACAATTGTCTGTCGTTCAAATGAATCGTGACCTTGGAACTAACCCAAATGGGTTAATGTGTAGTAGGTTTCCTGGGTTAACCTTTTAACTTGTCATCAATCATCATCAAACAATTGTCCGTCATTCAAATGAATCGTGACCTTGGATCTAACCCAAATGGGTTAATGTGTAGTAGGTTTCCTGGGTTAACCTTTTAACTTGTCATCAATCATTATCAAACAATTGTCTGTCGTTCAAATGAATCGTGACCTTGGATCTAACCCAAATGGGTTAATGTGTAGTAGGTTTCCTGGGTTAACCTTTTAACTTGTCATCAATCATCATCAAACAATTGTCCGTCATTCAAATGAATCGTGACCTTGGATCTAACCCAAATGGGTTAATGTGTAGTAGGTTTCCTGGGTTAACCTTTTAACTTGTCATCAATCATCATCAAACAATTGTCCGTCATTCAAATGGATCGTGACCTTGGATCTAACCCAAATGGGTTAATGTGTAGTAGGTTTCCTGGGTTAACCTTTTAACTTGTCATCAATCATTATCAAACAATTGTCTGTCGTTCAAATGAATCGTGACCTTGGAACTAACCCAAATGGGTTAATGTGTAGTAGGTTTCCTGGGTTAACCTTTTAACTTGTCATCAATCATCATCAAACAATTGTCCGTCATTCAAATGAATCGTGACCTTGGATCTAACCCAAATGGGTTAATGTGTAGTAGGTTTCCTGGGTTAACCTTTTAACTTGTCATCAATCATTATCAAACAATTGTCTGTCGTTCAAATGAATCGTGACCTTGGAACTAACCCAAATGGGTTAATGTGTAGTAGGTTTCCTGGGTTAACCTTTTAACTTGTCATCAATCATCATCAAACAATTGTCCGTCATTCAAATGAATCGTGACCTTGGATCTAACCCAAATGGGTTAATGTGTAGTAGGTTTCCTGGGTTAACCTTTTAACTTGTCATCAATCATTATCAAACAATTGTCTGTCGTTCAAATGAATCGTGACCTTGGATCTAACCCAAATGGGTTAATGTGTAGTAGGTTTCCTGGGTTAACCTTTTAACTTGTCATCAATCATCATCAAACAATTGTCCGTCATTCAAATGAATCGTGACCTTGGATCTAACCCAAATGGGTTAATGTGTAGTAGGTTTCCTGGGTTAACCTTTTAACTTGTCATCAATCATCATCAAACAATTGTCCGTCATTCAAATGGATCGTGACCTTGGATCTAACCCAAATGGGTTAATGTGTAGTAGGTTTCCTGGGTTAACCTTTTAACTTGTCATCAATCATCATCAAACAATTGTCCGTCATTCAAATGGATCGTGACCTTGGATCTAACCCAAATGGGTTAATGTGTAGTAGGTTTCCTGGGTTAACCTTTTAACTTGTCATCAATCATCATCAAACAATTGTCCGTCATTCAAATGGATCGTGACCTTGGATCTAATCCAGATGGGTTAGTGTGTAGTAGGTACCTGGGTTATGACTCTATTGACGCAAAGGTTCTTAAAATATTGTTTCAATAACGGATAATGTTTGAGAAATCTAAGTTTACACGTTTTTTCGTCCGTTACTTATTTCCAAAACGCGTTTACGTTTATTTTGTGCAATAAAAAAATTGCTATTATACTCTTAAAACACTTTAGACAAAATTCTAGCTAAAGCAGTAAGTTTCTTGAGTTGCGAAAAATCTCAGGAAAAGATATATTGTATCTATCCGTTCGCTGTTTAATTTGTTTGATTTAGATTAAACTTTTGGAAAAATAAAATAAAAACCTACGTCGGTCGGTCGATGGCAAGAGGTTCATTTCGCTTGGCATAGTTCAAATTCTTATAAATTTGGTTATAAATCGAAAAACTTTATACCATAATAAAATTGAATTTACAAACTGGCTCTGCAGTTGTCTGGTCTGGTCTGGCTAAGCGTACTGTCTGAGACACAAAGCAGTAAAACTACAGCACTATTTAATTTCATGCACCGGTAAAGAAATGCAGATATTTTTAATTTTCAAAGCAATTATCATTTACGTCAACCGCTGGTAAATTATTATTTCTTAAATATAATTGCAAGTAACATTAAACAAACGGAGCAAGGCGCTGTTTCTCAGAAGAGGCGGTTGTATGCCAATACCACGTTACTGCCGACAGGCTGCCGTTCCGCATTGTGTATACCGCAGGACTTCCATTAAGCTTCGCGACGTTTCACAACTTAATTTACTCTTTAACAGACTTAAAGCTCTCGCACGAAGCTCCGTTAAAATGCGCGAACAGAAACTCGAAGAAGTTTAATAAAATTGAAATACGTGAATTTTCTCTAAATCCTAAGCTTTTTTTTTTTTTGGACAGGAACATGCAAATGGGTTTTTTATGTAGAATCTTTTGAGTGTCGAAGTACAACGATATATAGTTTCTTTTTTTTTTAATTTCTAAATATTTCGAGTGTTAACGAAATATCATACGTAGTGTAAGTCCATAATTAAGCAAATATGACTCAGAACACATATGCTATGCCTTGTCACGCCATCAGCCCATTATACGCCACTGCAGGTGCTTAGGCCTCCCCCAGGGTAAAGGGACTTGAAGCTTAAATCCGCCACGCTGCACCAATGATCACCATATGTATCTATCAAACCAATCTACCAAAATCTCTACCAAAAAAAATATAGGTTGTTAGAAACTTGCTTGGTTAGTAAGTCAGAAATATGTGTGTTTTAGATAGTATAAATAAATAAATGATAGTTTCATCTACATAGTAATTGTCCTTCTTCTTTTCTTATTGCTATCAACTTTCAATTTTTGAATATTAACCTCATAAATACGAGAAAAATCTTTTTAACAACGTAAATCATGCAAACATGTCTCGAATCGTAAAAATCCCCTTTTCCGATTCGAATAATATAAAGCGACATATTTCACATGTGAACTATTTTTACCATTTTATATAGCTAAAGTATATTTGAATATTTTCATTTTATACAAAATGTTATAAACTTTCCGTAATTATTTTCTTCCTCTAAATAAAGCTTTAAGAACGTTTATTATGCTACTTAGAGGGGTAAGTGCGGATAGGGTAAGGCCGCGTTGTCGGCCAAGGGGACATTTAAATGAGCCGGCCAAGCTCATCGGCTTTTTACACGTCATCACTTCTCGAGGGCTCTCAATTTCTCCCTCGATGGAAATTCCTTCATTAAACCTTAACCGGATGGTTTTTCCGATATTTCATTTGCGTAGGTAATTTATATTTCTTTTCTACTTTACATATTAGTTTATCGTATACGGCGTATTCAGTTGAATGTAGTTGAAACTTACAGATCTTGTAGATCTTACCGAACTAAACAAAATAAGTGATAGAAAACATCAAACTTTAAACACGTTTTTCTTGGGTAACCAGTAACTTTTGTTAAGTTCGGCAAGTTCTAAACGCTCTATAACTTTGTATTACTTTCGACCGAACACGCGGTATGTGTTTTACTAATCAGCACTTCATCCGAATCTAACATTTTCACGCAAATTCATTAACTTACAGTCAATAACTAAAGATGCAAACGACTCGTCGGCTCATTTTAGTAATAATAACCCACATACGGCTGCCTCTACGACCGCCGCGCCGCCCGGACGAAGTACGTTCGTGCGTCCTCGGGTTTTCGGACAGTAGTTTGGCAACACATGCACGTCATCTCTCTCCAACATGCTGTTCTGATCGCTATTATTCCCTGTGCTACGTTTTCTCTGTGCATTGGTACCTGAAACTCAACCAGTTATTCCCCAAAATGGCCTTGAACTGCCGACCCTCACAACCTCAAGGCGATAGTGTTTCAACCTCAGATCAGTGGTACTTCTGCGCCCATTCATATACCGTATCAACTCTTCCAGGAGGTACTCCTCTTCCCAGTCCTAATTGGTGCCTTTTTGTGAAAACTGCAATACGATAGAATAACTAGTCTATGTGTTAGTAGAGCGTGATTGGACGACAACACTAAGAAAAAAATTTTTAAATTTTTTCAAATGACACTGACGAAATAAATTAAATAAAAAGTCAAGCTTACCTAAAACTGCACAGTAAATACTAGTATTATAAGTACCTATATCATTTCTTCTAAAAAGCTTTGTAGGCATGGATGAAATTATATACAATAATTGAAAGTTCTCAAAGAAATCGGCATAGTTACTCAGGGTGTACTGTAGTATCCTTTAAAAACTAGATAAAAAAATTATTTAATAATAATGATATAACCTATTGAATTCATTTTTCTTTTTCATAAGAATTTGGCTCAAAGATATTTAAATTATGTTTTACCTTGACGTAACTATTAAATTTTAATATTTCCAAGCCCTGACTTTGATACTTGCTTTCATAAGATTGTGTAGCTATCCCTTAAAATATATGAATCTTATTTAAATGTGATAGCCCACTTTGGCTACATTTATCGTTAAGGAGAAACCTGCACCAACTCTCAAATTTTCGAGGCAATTAACCTTTAACGGAATTTAGTGGATGACGGTAATTGTTTATTCAAATAAATTTTGTAATAATCTCTGCACAAAGAAGAATAATGATCAAATAAAAATTACTTTTTATGATCACGTACTTAATAACTACCCTTTGTTTATCAATCTATCTTCTGATTGTCTATTTGTTTTTTCAAAGTTTAAATAAACTAATTTTAGCTTTTTAATAAAATATTTTGTATATTTTTTTCATATCGGAAAAATTTTATCAATATTTTTGGCCCATTATTCTAGAGAATTTTTTTTAAATAAATTGATATTGGTGGTGTAAGCTTTTGAATCTTCAGTGAGTAAGTTACTTACATGATTTTTTAAAATAAAATGTTTAAAAATAGAGCACCAGTTTTCAAAAACCAAATTATATACAAATAATATAATTCTTTAATTACACCATGTATATAGCCTCGACAAATCCGTTTTATTTATTTCTGTATTTTTGTATCCTTCCGAACAGTTAACGTTTCTACTTTTAGTTTATTTCTCTGAGTAGCGAAAGTAAATGAACCGAATCGATACTGCGAAACTCATGTTCCGGCTCATTTAGTATTTATTATATGCGAATCAACAAAACTTGGATGTGAAAAAGAACTAATGTAAAACATCATATTTTTTGTACGCAACTGCAATGATGAAATTGTCACACGAGCATTAATTAGAAAATATAAAAACTAGCACTCCCACAAATCATTAAAGGACCTGTGAGCACTCCGCACGCGTGGAAGTGATGAGAGTAACGAGCGACCACAATCTTTCCTCTATACCCCGGCTGGTATCCCGGATGCCACCACACATTACCAACGCTGTATTGTAAAAATGGTATATAGACAATATAATATCTGCCTCGAGAGCTTTTTTTTTCATTTTTTTTTGATATTGACTATTGACTTTCGTTTTCGAAATAATTAACTTTTTGTCAGTGAATTCGAGATTTTAGAAAATTTGGTATCAGGCAATGCTTCACAATCCCCTTCATCCTTCGACACCTTTGCGTTTCATCTACCATAATAAATTTCCGAAATATAGCCAAATAACACTCCCACACGGAAGCGATCTGATAAACATTTTCTATATATAAAAAAAAGAAAATTTTTAAATATGTATTATATAGTTACTTTGAACAAGACAACGAAAGAATATCAGTAGAAGAAAAACTGGCTGAATGGCTCTCTAAGTGAAATATGAACGCTCAGCCCAAACCGCTAAACCCCTAAGCCCTAAACTTTGCGCCTCACCTAACTTGAAAGGTTCCTTGATTACTGAGGAAGGGTTGTATACAACTTGAGATTTTACCCTAACAGTCTAGCATAATACGGTCTATATTGGTGAGTTCAGAAGCTTAAAGTTTTGCTCGGAGATTCCTCATATAACGTCGGTAATCACTAAAAAGAGCTTTTCAAAATCAGACAATAAGTGTGTGAAAAGGAGTATTAAAAAAACACAATCCTAGATTTGTATGGCGATATTCCCTGAATTTTAAATATTACGTCTATTGTTAATACAAAAATCCAGTAGAAGAAAATAAATGTCAGATCAATAATCATATTGTATTCATGTACATTAAAGATTCATCTTTTAATAGTAGATTATTTACAGTTAATACTATTATATGTCCATCAGCCTTTTTTGTACCCTACTGCAGGGGCTTAGGCCTCCACTCAAGATGAGGGGCTTGGAGCTTTTAATCCACCACACTGCTCTAATGCGGGTTGGTGAATTGTAACGACCGCCATCTATTGACAGCAGCCGGGACCTCGGGATTCGAACCATGGCCACTTAGCCTTATAGATTTGAAACAGGTTCGCTGCGTTCGATCTATCACGACACACGACACTGTTACATGTACTAATATATTTATCTACCAATCAAACATAAAATTATTTAGTGGTAAAAACTTTGTTAATTTGAATATAGGCAACAAAATGATTTGTATCTACCAAAAAAAACTATAAAATTATAACATTTCACATTAAAGATACCTATGTAAAATTCACCATTATTATCAAAATAAACGTCATTTTGTTAATTTCAATGATTAATTTATAATTAATAAAAAAATTTGTAATCACAGAGTTCTTTTTTTCATTTTCTTTGACATATTTGAGAATATTTACGTACCAAAATCACAGAATACAATAAACCACTATAAGTTTACGTTACGTTTTCCCGCCCTAATGTCAATCACAATGATATAAAATGTCAATCATTCATTCTCATAATATAATTGATTTATCAGCTGAGAAAAAAACAAGTAATACGTGATTCCTCATAACTTAGTTAGTAGTAATTCATTGTAATTAATTACAGAATTCATTTTAATATAAAATAATGTATTAAACAAAAAAAAAATTTGTTTAAAAAATTGTATCCAGCACACACTTATTTTAAAAATACGGTCGGCCAAAGTCCAAATGTCATCTTGGTACTGTTTTCATTACGTCATTCACGTTTTAATACTTTTTGATTTATATTCTTCCTTGCAATGATTTTATGGCACAAAAATATAATTATATAATAATCATGATTAATTCCAATGATTTTCTATAGATAGCTTTGATTGTTGGACGTCATAGGGATATTTCAAAGATTGGCCTTTGTATGGAAAAAATCTAAACGAAGGATGTATGAACTTTAAACCTTACACAAATATTTTACTAAGGAAATAATTAAAAGACGTATTCCTTAAATACGCAGAAGCACCTACATTTAGTGTGGATTATTTATAATTGGACCCCTAAATAAGTGAAAAGGGAGTTGAAGGTTATCTACAAGTCACCTTTAAATCAATCCAATGTGATACCATTTTCCCACCGTCCGTCGCGCGTTGTCTCTACTAACACACGCAACCTCACTGATCTAATATATACAACTCGGACTTTAAGTTGTTATTTAATATATATATTTATTGTCTACTTATTATTTAGCCGCGTCTTTTCTATGTCATTTGTCAATTTGAGTTTTGACTTTCACAGGACAAGCCTAGCCTAGTGGGGGTTAATTGGTAGAATTATATTATATAAGCAAGCATAAGAATTTTATTTCATTTAATGTAATCAATATCACGAAACAAAAACTCCAATGTGTATGATCACGTTGACGCTAGTTTTTCTATCAAAATAGTTTACAGAAACAATTAATTTTCAATTATACTTGCGTCGTCATCATCCCTTACTAAAGAAACTATGGGTAGAATTCAACAGAAAATAGTTATTTTAGCAGTTTCAATCCGGAAATGACGGCGAGTTCCGGTTTCCGCGTCCATTACAAAACGCAACATAAATTTTGGACGCAGACAAATTGCTGTGAGCCGCTTAAATTAGTGAAAGCCGGGGAAAAAAATAACCGAATGAAAAATGTAATATCAATATAGGGCACGCGTTTGTATGCAAACAAGTAATTTGTGAAAACTAAATGTAATTATATCCATTTCGAATTTTAATAATCATATTGTATTCATGTACATCAAATATTCCTCTTTTAATAGTAGATTATTAATAAAATGAGTAAAAAAATAGTATATTTACGGCGAAGGCGTTCAATTCACCTGAGGGAATTAATTTTGTACTCCCGAATTAAACCCTCTGTTCTTCACTCCCCTTACGAAGAAAATAAATAGATAAAACACATTTAAATACAATCCACGTATGCGGGTACTTATTTTAATAAACAAAATTACATTTTGTTCCTAAATATCTAGATACTAAAAATTAATAGTCACATTTATGGGTACGGATATGGAATTTTGTTAACTTGGGTATTCGCTTCATCTTGGGGAGCAGGTGAAGTTTGTCTTAGTTTTGACATAGTTTCTTTTGAAATAGAGGTATATCTGTCGCGACCAGATCACAAAATTGATCACGATGTGTTCGACTTTAATAATGTTCATTTTCTGGATGGTTCGTCGCTCCTCTCTGCTTCACTCCTCGCATTTATATAAACAAACCTTACTTAACCTAATCTATCAATTTAGAAATGTTAGACCATTATTCTATCATTGACAAATTTCGAATGAATCCGAAAACACAAAATTATTAATTCTATGATCTGGCCACGACATATCCAAGAGTTTCATATGCTTCCGGTCTTCACTTCTGACGCGTGGTAATAGTGTATGATAGTTTTAGTGTCTAGTGAGTTATCTTAAGTTATTGGTCGCGTTGTATGGTGGAATCCCTAAAGTTTCTGAACTCCACGGCTTGGGTTGCGCGTTAACATCAAATATGATACTCCTTTTTGGCTGATTAGAAATGTAATTTTTTTAAATGTTAAAAAACGTAGTTAATACATGTTTTGTTAGGTATTTACAAAATCGTTTGTAAAAACTTATTTGTCCCTCTCGCGGTGGAAGCTGCTGGCTGTTGGGAGAGTGAAGCCAAACGTTTCGTTGCGGGCATCAGCCGTCGTCTAAGGAAAAGGGGATTCGACCCCAGCTTCGGTTTCTTCCTCGTACTAAGAATTGCCATTGCGATTCAGCGCGGCAATGCGATGAGCCTTAAGCGCCTTATTAATATTTCTCCACACAAATCATAATATAAACATTAACCGTTTTCACGGTTATATAATAATAATTAATTATTTTAATATTAGACAATAAACATTGATCATTTGTTGAATTTTGGAAAATCATTGATTTTGTAGGCAATATAGGTTATGTATAATATTTTTGTGCGTCTATAATTTGTATTGTGCTGTGCTTTTTGGTGTTATTATCTGAATTTAATCTGTTGAGGACGACAATCTGCAATTTAAAAAAAAGTGTAATTCAATTTGAAATTTTACTACGGTACGAACCTAATTTTATTTGTTATGTCGCGTTAAAATTATTATTACCCTACATAACTGATTTCTTTGGTTTGGAGGGATTATGTAATGTGAAGGTTATCTTAGACGTTGCTATAGACTAAAAAAAAGCTAAATCTACCATTTCCACTTTGCTGCCTTTCCATATTCTGTTTTCTTCTCGCTGATACACCCTTAAAAGATGAAACTAGATGAGAGATGTTTTTTAGACATAATTTAAAATTAGGATCAAGCATTGAAAATCCTGTAAGTACATACCCATTGGTATTGTGAAATTGTGGCATCGAGACAACTGGAAAGTAGAAATAATGCTAATTGACATAAACCTCGAATCGACCCCTTGTACGCTCGGGGGTCCCATTCAAAGTTATCGTGTAACGCAACCATTTTTTTTTTCCCAGTTATTGTTATCGCAAACGATTTCGTTCGCCGATAAAACCCCTATAAAATTCAAAAGAATTTGAATTTTTAACTGTAACAGCCCCTATTCTGTACGAATGTTATCATAAACAAACGCGTAATCACATCTCGCACTGACACAATAAATAAAGCTCGTTGGAAGCTTGCATTTGGTCAAACTCAACACGTTTCGTGTACAGTGTGGATGGAAAGTTCGTTATCGTATGAACGGATCACATAAACTGCTTTTCCTCACAACGACGCGATAAAGTACAACTAATGAAAAACTCACTGCCTCTGTTACCTTTTTTAGTTATCGCTCTAAAAGTTTGTAAACTATGAATCGAGTGACGTGCGATAAGTATTTAAGAAGATTGTGTAATGACAAATTTCTATACAAATGGCGTTAACGAATGCACCCCATTAAACCTTAACCGATTGGCACAAATAAAATATATAGTATTCAGTTCAGCAAAAACTAGGTTCATACGTTTTTAATTTTTTAAATAATTTGATACATAATAAGAAAAAAAACTTAAATACGCGGGATTTACTTTTCGAAATTGTTTCATTTTTCAAATGTTTAATATGAAACTATTTACATTGTCAGAACATCTCGTCGGAATTCATTATTTTTATTTTTTTGTTTTTCAAAACATGTTACCACTACACAATCCTCTTAGTCAGTGCCAATCGTTACTCTATAAACATTTTCGAAATTCCTGTAATTTTTTTCCGAATCACTATAACTTCTCCAAATTTCATTATTACACAAACGATTTTTTATTATTCGCCTTCAAAAAGCAAATCTTTTTTTTTCTTTGAATTGTCTTTTTCTGTGCGTATGGTACTCGATACCATCGCCGATTGTAAACCGATCATCCCCTAATTTTCTACCCTTAGGGGCGGAATTTTTTTTCCAAGTTTAAATAGAATCAATCGCGATTGATTACTTATTTAAAAAAAAGGAATCATTCAAATCGGTTTACAATCAGCGAAGATATCGCGGTACCTTAAAAAATACAGTCTATTCAGAACCTCTTCTTTTTTTGGAAATCGGTAAAAAAACTCATAGGGATAAATTTTTTATTACAGAAATACGCGCAAGTAACTCCAGTTTACATATATCACAGTTTGTTAATCAATACTTATCGATAATCAATTTAATAATAATAACTATTTCTTTACCTTTTCGACACTTCGACGTAGCTTTTGCATTCACTCGGCAATGGACTATTTATTTTTATTGCATTCCTTTTAAAGCGAGTTTTCTGCATGCTTACTCGAATTTTCCATATTTCCGAGTATTCCACGTGGGACAATCTCTTTAATTATTTTGTAATATAAATTGATATTGTTAATGCGTGATATAAAAATAATAATACCTCGGACATCCCACACAGCGCCATCTAGTTCCAAACTAAGCAAAGCTTGTACCTACTGTGGATACCAGACAATTGATATAAACACTTAAATAATCTTTATAATATTTACATATATAGTTTTTTTACACTCAGACACGGAACAACTAGACATACATGTTCATCGGCACAAATTTTTGTCCCGGGTGGGAATCGAACCCGCGACCCTTAGCTCCGCAGTTATTTAGTTAGGGTCTCTAACCACTCGGCTAAACCGGTCATCTAAAATGTTTATAACTTTTACAGATATCCATCAAATTCGGCAAAAAACTGGCTTATACTGCTCACACTCACCGATCGATAGCCCGTGATCCTGCGATCCGCAAAACGCCACATAAATTTCTCAGTACATAAATTGCTTTACGGCGCGTAAATTAGTGCCGTCCGATGGAAATCCGCTGAAAGGTCGGCGTTTATAAATTGTTCGCGCCAACGTCTGCTTTTGAATACTCGTGTTTCGCGAAATGATTAATGCTTTCGCATGAGCCCTGCTAAACGACGCCAGAATTAAGACCGCTGCTGGCTGAGTGTACTTAAAACCATTTCGAAAAAATAATCATTTTATTAAGAATCAAGTGTTTTTCGCCTAAGAATAATGACGACAGATTTTCTTTCGTATTCATTTTCATCTATTTGATCACCGAGTTAAGAAATATATTTTCATAGAGTACGTAAAAGCGTCAATAATCATCAATTTCAAAGAGTGCGGATAAGTTGCGTCGCCTCGTTATTCTGTCAGGAAACAGAAATGCTGCCGCCATTTAGTGTTACTTTTAAAATTTCTGTTAATAGTTCTTTTAAAAGATAGTGTTTTTCGAGTGTATGTATGTATGTATCCTAGATATTTCTTTGGTACACCCTGTAGTGTCAATGGGTTGGTGGATTCGAATATAGGAGGTGTCTTTAGATTTGTCTTAATTGTAGGATTGACGTACGATTTTATCACATTTTAATATGGCATCTGCGAATCACAAAAAAGAGAAGGAATAATTCTTTTTGTTTTGTTATTTCAACAATATGAGTATCAAATGAAAGATAGATAGCTAATTACTAATTTCTGTGTATTATATATTATAACACTTTTATGTTACCATTTTGATATAAACTAAAGAAACAGTATGTTCCGTTCAAAGACAGAACTTTATAGCTTTGTTAAGCTGCAACCAATAATAAAATAAATGGATCCCAAATAATAAAACTAAAACGTTTTAAATAAACTAAACTCTTTTATAAAAAATACTAGTAACCCGACTGTAACACCATTTAACTGAACAGAAAAAATTATTAAGGGAACATAGAAAAACAATCTATATTATAGAATGCACTATGCAATGTTTTTTTGTCAGATACCTACTTAAGCAGACATTTAAAATATACTATCATATTATTATAATATGATTGGTCGTGATCTTTTTGTGAAAATGAAGACTTTTACAAATACATATATTTGGTAGCATTTGTTTATCCGTCTGCAATGCCTTATACCATTCCACTCATATTTGTTTGACATGGGATATTTTAATATCTGCTTAAGAAGGTATCGGACAAAAAACATTGCATGGTGCATTCTACATTCATCATCATCATCAGCCCGTGTCTCTCCACTGCAGGATATAGGCCTCTCCCAAGGCTCGCCACCACACACCATATTCTACATTGTTCAAACCAAATTCTATAGAATATAACGTGTTTTTCTCTTTTCAGTTCAGTGGTTTTTTTTAATTTAATAGTTTTATTTTGAATTCTCCTAATTCGATTTTAAATAAATGTCCTATTTCGTTCTGATTAACGTATACTTATAACTTGTTTATTTAACGTGAATAATCACCGCCATCCGCAGCATATCACTCGGTTTTAATATAGAGAGAGCAAACGTTGTCACTCTATTCGCGTCATGTCATACGTTATTCGACCGAGCTTTTATTAAATCGTTCTACAGTATGTAGATCGAAGGAAAGTTCCAGGGCATGCAATAAAATGGCACATAAATTCTTCACTACATAAACTGCTAGCAGAGCGTGAGTTACGCGAGTCCTTGGAAATTTACCGGAAAACGTTCTGAGCCACGTTATACATAAAAGATTTATATAACAAATATATATAATATTATCCATTAACTAGGGTATCACACATTAAGTACATAATAGTTGTAAAGCTTTTAAATAGTTCTCTACATATTTCTATGTTTGATGACAATGGCGACAGGCTCTATTTCGAAGCTCGATGTCACCTATTTTGCTTGTAGATGTGTAGCGACTATACTCTTGCCACCCAAATTTCATAAGAAAGCTAAGCAGACTCATCGTTGGCTTTCTGGCAGCGACCTTGACGATCTGAAGTTTCTAGCCGAGTAGGTGGCCTGGCTACTCTGTCGCATTCAAACAGCGCATGAACGGCCGTTTCTTCAGGTTCCATGCAGGCCTTACATATAAAGTTATGTGTGATAATGGCGGTAGATTAAGAAGCTCGACATAAAATGTACTCGCTTAACTGTATTCTTTTATACTACTGAATTATTCTGATACATACTGTACAAGAAAAGTAACTAAGATGGATACGGTTCTATACAATTTTATTATAAAAAATACAAAAAGCAAGCAATGTCGCGCGGATACCGGATACGCGTATACCGATTGGTACCGTGCCGCTATCTAATCCATCATCGAGTTTATTTTGTTTTCACGCTTTACGCAGCCTAAGAGTTAAGAGTTTGTCTGTCTGTTTGAACGCTATAAACACAAAAAACTTCCGAACGGATTTTCATACGGTTGTCACCAATGAACCGAGTGATTCAAGAGGCAGGTTTATATGTATAATTCATTAAATTTTTGTGCAAATTGGTTGAAATATGACGATGTTTGTTGTAGATGACAGAAAATATCTAACCCGCTGGGATTTTTCATCGAAAACACTGTCTTATCCTTTTGTTATATAACAAAACAATGTATAAAGAAATTGTTTATCTTTTATAGGTCTAAAGAAAAGACCAGGATAGCATGTCTTTTTTTGAGGATAGTTTACTATACCTATTTTAATGTTTCACAAAATGGTCTCATATAATGTGGTAATTGGAAAATAAATACATTTAAAATACTCCAAGTAAGAACATACGTCATATTTAAATGTTATTAAATCTGATCCACATGCTCGACGTAACAAGCTGATACACTACAACGCAAAAAACATGTAGGCATATAATACTCTGCTATCCGTTCGAAGCCGGGGCGGGTAAGCTAGTAAATTACAAAACCTTTTAAAACAATCTTTTATTTTTACCAATGAAAAGAAACTTAAATATTTAAATTAAAAAAAGAAATATTTACCACATTTTAAAACGTAAAAGTATAAAACATTTCTTTTTTTAAACATTTAAAACAAAAAACATGGGGCGCACGCAATAGATAGGTGAAATTATCATGCATCAATTACATGCCTTAAAAACGTGGTAATACCAAATACATAATAAACATAAATGGTAAAAAAGGCAGAAAATTAAAAAGATATATTATACTTAACTATCTTAGACATAGGCTAAAGATTTCTTCAACGCAGATGAGCAAAAAACTTGTTTTGTAACCTTAGATTGCAAAATCACCCAGATGGAGCATCTGATACTTCGAAACTATCGAAAATCCGAGCATAATAACAAACTCGGAGATTAGACAGACCATAATATATAATTTTCTTTGTTAGCTTAAAACATTTTCCATGAAATTTATTTCAGTAATTTGTTTTTGCAGTACGAATTTCACATGTGCGTCGCACTAAATTGGAAGCTTGAATCTACTTCAGAGTGCTATGTCAGAACATCAAATGGCGTATATTTAATTTACGGTGTATATTTTTTACTTACATTTTTGTGGCACGATGTGGTATCTATATATATATCCATGACCATTATATAAACGTGAGTCAGCCGGCGGCTTCAATATATCCCAAATTAACTAAGCACATTAATGATCTATTAGTAGTTCGTATAGGTAATTACTTACGCCAAAATGTAGTTTTGAACTTATATCTCTTGTACTACGAGCATAACAAGTTTCTCATACCTACATTTAACTGATTTGAAATCAAGTATGGACTTGTAGAACGTGCAATAACAACCTTGCTAAATCAGGAAAGTTATAGACACGTTATAGACATTTTGACTAACTAGTAAAATTATTGGTCTGTCTTAGTTAATGTTATAATTTTTATTTCAAATATTTAAAAACATAAAAGTATGAATTGACTAGAAGCCATATTCTGCCTTTACCGTCTAACGCATAGCGAAAATATCTGGTCTGTTTTGTTTGACTAAGCATACAAAAGTTTGTCCCTTTTTTTGTAATTTTATTGCTTGTATCGGCTTTATCCGCAGATATATAAATAATCAATGCATATTTCATAGAAAATCTATTAAACTTTCAAATATGCCCATTATTGATATTTGAACTGAAGGGATGCAGGGCATATGAACCTGTTATGACGAAAAGTGAAAAGCCCACCCCAGGTATCCCAATTATACTCGTAGTATTAAAAAAAACAGCCAAGAGAGAGTCAGACTCGCACATGAAGAGTTCCGTACCATTGTACAAAATAAAATAAAAAACAAGTTTCTTATATGAGAACACCCTTTAATTTTTAACTTTATTTAATTTTTATTCTTTATTGTTATAGCGGCCATAGGAATACACACTACATGATAATTTTAAGTATCTTCCTATTAGGATTCAGATGATACCGCCCTGTGACAGACGAAAACAAAATAACAAAAATTAGGACGGGCGCACAGCGGAGGTTTAGCAATAGGGTTCCTGTTGATACCCTTGGTTACGAAACCCTAAAAATATCCCATGATATATGCAACCCTATAATATTTTGGTTTACATACCGTTCGTACGCGTGCCTATAGAACCTGGAAAGCGCACAACGGGACGCATGTGAAGTCACGTCTCAACAAAGGTCAGCGCGCCACACTGAAATGGAGAAGTTCTGAGATATAGCCCTAATATTCAGTGTGGCTATTGGTGAATAAAACCCACCTACATTTTTATCACGTATTCGCTCCGTGTGTTTTTATCTTCTTAATAAAACGTGGGCCGGTATATCTGACGTTCTATTTTGCTTCCTTGTAAAATGTTGTGGTTTTAGTTGGATCTCGTTTCACACGTATTTAACTAAACAGTTAGTTGAGTGTCGTGATAGCCCAGAGCGCAACGAACCTGTCTCAAATTTATAAGGCCATAGGGCCATGGTTCGAATCCGGGCGTGTACCGATGAGTTTTTCTGACTTAAGTACATTAACTATCACTGACTCCGTGCGTCGGAGAACACGTTAAGCAGTCGGTCCCGGACGCTGTCAGTAGATGGCGGTCGTTACAATCCCCAACCCGCAGTGGAGTAACGTGGTGGATTTAAGCTTCAAACCCCCTCCTCACCCTGGGGGAGGCCTAAGCCCCTGTAGTGGGGTAAAATGGGCTGATGATGATGAACTAAACAGGAAATTATTTAATCAATTTGTTTTTGTATTTATGTGATAACGATCTCTTTGTATATGTCCGTTTATAAAAGACTACGACACCTATCTACCGCTCGAAAGGTATTTTTGCTGAATATTTTGTTCAAGATATAATCTTGTTAACTCCAGCGAAAGGTTGGGGATTCAAAGAAACTCGATTATGGTTGTATTTACCTAGTTACCTTGGAAAAACTTTCGATTTTTATAGTTTACAAAAGAAATTAAAATAGTGGATAAAGATGATTTTCGTGATGACGCTGTATTTCTCGTTTTTACCCTAAATTATATCTATATCCCAAAATTGTAATCGCTATACCTTACAAAAATTACCTAAATGCAGGGTTGAAATGTTATTTTAAATACTGGACAAGTGCGTGGCGGGTCACGATGGTGCGGGTCTCGTAGTTATCCAACAACAAAAACTTGTCTTAAACCAAAAACAAGAGTTTATTCAGACTTGACGTAAGATCAACTACGCATAACTTAGTCGGCTATAATTCGTAAACTAGTTAACTCTAGATAGTGTTGATAATTTTCGTAGTAAAGTCGTACTACTCGTATGTGTCTGTATTAAAGATTTTTCAGAAAGGTGCTGTAAGAGACATACGGTAGAGATACAACTCAAGGCCACTTTAGCCACAGGTATTTCGTAAATTAAGTATCAAAATATAATTATCAGACTACCTCATTTGATTTTAAATTAGATTTTCAACGAGACTACCACTCGAGCCGGCATGTAAGAATTTTTTCTCAAAGATACTAGGATATACGACCATATCTTGTACAACCTTCTTTGGGATAAATCATACTTGCAGTACCGGACCAGAAAGTGTCCCGCAAATTTTTAGCAGGCGTGCTCGAGCGGTCGAATATGTAATTTGAAAATGAAATAAACTCTTTTATACCCGAACAGTGACAACTAAAGAGATAACTCATCTAAGTATAACTTAAGTTTTAATTAAATTTCAAACTGGTACGATAAAAAGTATGTACGATAAACGATAAATTAATTTAAAAAGTTAAAAAAAAAAGAAATCGACATTGGAACGCGGCGAATTGGCGGCAAAATTAACTAAACTATTTTTTTATTATAATACAGTTGTCAATATAATTAATTTATGTTAACTTTTCCTACTATAATTATTCAAAATGAGTTCTACGAGTAATGAACACTTTAGCACGACTTAAAATACAAGAAGCTGCAAAAGTAATTATTGAAAATTGTTTACCACCGAAATCAAAGGACATATCCATGAAAACGTATGAAAATTTTATTAATTACACGCACCTTTGAGAAAAGTAATGTACAAACCTTGGCCACAACTGTGCTCTGTGGCCATAACTGGACTCTGCGATGCGTGCCTCAGCCCGCATACTCACGATCGTCCGGTTATGCTGCACTTGCGGGCCGTGGCAGTAATCTACTATTTCCACCCTCACTTTGTAGGGAAGTTATTTATGATTTTTTTTCCAGATTAATACAAACCTCTGTAGTGTTTACAAAAAATTATATATATGTGCCAAATTCCAACCATATAATCTCTGTTTGTGTGTAGTGTATGTAATGACAGACGGACATAGAGTAACTATAAAAATATTTTGTCAGACTACGGAGCCTTAAAAAGCGTTAAGGGCTCTTGTATATCCCTAGACTTTTAGCACGCATTACAGTTTCAACGAGCTTTATAAGTGTAGTTTCAATGCTTTGCCTACACTCGCTGGCTCGTAAAGTTTTTGAAATGAAGATATTATTAGTAAATCAATAATATATTCCATTTTAGAATTAATATGAATAACATTCTCATTTTTCTACTCCGTTATAATTAAATTGTTTTTTAATAAATCAAACCTCAACCTTTATACAGTTTTCTAAAAATTCTAATATATTTTTACAAGCGTTATTTTGCTGTTTAGGTTGTTTCATTCTGAATATGCCTTCTAAATTACAAGGTGTACAAATTTGTATAATAAAATAGAAAGGGTAAAACAAAAATATTTATTTGGTACACTCACATAATAATAATATGCGGCCATATTAATACATACCGATAAAAAATTTGTTCGAAGTGCAGTCAACAGGGTTGCAACTCAGCTTTACTCAATGCAATAGATATCAAAGACGCTAATCTTTCAAGGGAACAATAAAACTAAGAAAACACGAAAGCAACGCAATTAATTTACACTTTGAAGTATCTATATTTACAAATTACAAATACTCTTATAATAATGATGACCATTCTACATCCTCAAATACAAGGGCTCATACTAAAGATGCAGTCTTTGAATTTTAACACAATGATTCTCGACGGTTATTCTGAATGAATAAATTTATTATTCATTTTTATCATTCTTGCAGCAACAAATGTTTTGGATTCAGTAATTAAAACAAACAAATATACATTGCTTGTTTTAATTTATTTGAAAATACAAGCTATGTAATATTTAAACCCACACTGAAGACTAAAGTATGTATTATGTGGGGTACGGAGGAAAATTGATAAGTAATCTACCTTTAAAGTAAATAAAGACAGCAGCGTTTGGATTTAATAGAGTGGGGGTGAAGACCGTCATGCGGGGATTTCGCAAAGGTGAAGACTGGCACGCGGGTTCTTTGTGGACTGAAACTCGCTATTTAGCACCTGCTAGCTAGAATATGAGTGGTTAGACGGTAAACACAGAACAGGGTTTCTAGTCAATTTGTAATTTTATGAATCTACCTCACTACGAAAGAAAAAACGAGCATAGATACCTTTTTTGAATGTTTCAATGTAGATCCCTGAGTGGGAATACACTTATCACATAAAGATATATTAAGCGATTAAAAAAAATTCTTTTGTTGGTCGAAATGCTTTTTTACTATGGCCATCATCTCATTATCTTTTAAAAATCGTTGTCTCCTTAAATCTTTCTTCAAATGTCTAAACAATAAATAATCTCATTGTGCCAAGACTGGGCAGTAGGGTGGATGGACAATTTTTACAAAGTTGTTTTTGCTTCTATCTCGCTCTGTTGTTTGATCAGTATGCACACAAGTATCAATATACAAAATCACTTAACCTCTACCGAGTTTGCCTCTCCTTTTACCTGACTGCACGACGCAAAAGGAAGGTGATGTATTAATCAGTCTATATAACTATGTTTGTCCTTTTGTGGCGCTCTAGAAACTAAACGCGACATTCGATTTGTTTTTGAATTACATATCTGAAAATTAAAAAATTAGAACGATTTAAAATTAAAATAAAACACTTCACGAAACATTTCTGCGTTTAAACAAACTCTTCTCGGTTTGGTCGCATTTATTCTAACAACGAAACAGACTTAAAACTACGCCCCAAGTGAATAATTAGGAGGCAACGATCCCGCGTTTTCCGTGTAAAGATGTATTTCTGGTACGTGGCAAAAAGAAATTTCACAAATATGACTATAATATACCTAATATATATATATATACCATTTGTTATAGTTTTACTGTAAAACTATGTTTTTTCCACAAGTTTCCTCGCATGGACTTGCACAAAGTCCCTAATACTATGCTCTAAAGTTCCTGTTTGTGTAACCGTAGATACTTTGTTTTTAAGATTGTTCGGGTCAGAGAACCCACGTCATATGTACCTAAATCAATTTTTTTAATACAAATGTACAAAATAAAAAAATATACGTAAATATTGTGGCATGTTTATCACACTTCACTTCCTTAAGATGATTCCTGAGGTATCGTTATTGTATGTTTATGCATTAAAGGCATATTTATTATCAAATCAATATCTATAGGGAATCAGAATATAGCAAACATGAAATATACAAGAGCGATAAGTGACTATTCGAGTTCCGAACTTTCGAAGCTTTCAGTGACCTAATATCGTTTATACCGCGAATAGGATCCCGAACGTCCCTCGGGGACCTTTGTCGGCTTTTTTGCACGTCCGTCAATCTCGAGTGTCGTCAAACCGCTCTCAAATTTTGGCGAGATAACAAACTTAGCGCAAAATATAATTTAGGGATATCTCCAGTGATTTCGTAAGGAAATTTTAATTTGAATTATGCCCAAAATTTTACCTTAATTAAATTTTAAATTAAATAGATATTAAACGATCGCGGTAGACGTAATAATTTATTATCGATTTAAAACCTCTTTGTCGATATATTTCAACTGTGTAAATTGACACAAATTATTATCAAGTCTATTCAACCCTGAGCACTCAACTAAGAAATATATATCTTAATAAAGCCTACCTAAAACCTTAAACCCTGTTTCAGCAGGAAAACTGTGTTGTTAATTTTTTGTGAGTGCAGAGGTCATCGTTTCACCTACTGTGAACTTTAGAGTGTATCGCGGTAGCAACTTGTTACCAAACAATTGGAGTAATTGGACAGTCTTCAATCCAAAAATTACGTTTTTATGCGTCTGTTTGTTTTCCCGTAGGTCGAAAATGACTTAACAAAACTAGATGAAACTTTCACATTTAAATATGGTTTAACACATATCTAGAGTTCTTCTCCTTCTAGTTTTTGAACCGGTACCTAATCAATTTATTTTGATTTTCAATAAGTGTGTGTAAACATCTTATATTGAATAAAAACTTATTGAATTTTGAATTTTTGAATTGAATGAACGCGATTTTTCAGAACAGCAACAAAAAAGTGTTTAATTTAGTATTAATAGAAAATAACAACAACTAAGTTAATATATATGTGATCATTGATCATATCAGCCTATTATGCCCTACGGCTTAAGCCTCCCTTCGGGATGAGAGTGCTGATTTATGTGTAGTATAAACATAAATTGTTTTATAAAACAAGTTCAATTTCTCACTTCACGCCATAAAGTGAAAAGTTTAAAAAAATATGACACCTATAAAAATAATGGGACTGCGGGAAAAGGAGCGATGTAACATCCCTAACGGGGGAATGTTTTAATACGCTTCCATGTGGATATAGTCGTGCCACGCTTTACTACTTCCGTCCATCCATCAGCCCTTTTTATACCCCACTGCAGGGGCTTAGGTCTCCCCTCAAGATGAGGGAGCTTGGAGCCTATATCCACCACGCTTCTCCAATGCGGGTTGGCGTATTATGACGACCGCCATCCATTGACTGGACTAACTGCTTAACGTGATCTTCGAGGCACGGACGTTACGTAACTACTTACTAACGTGAAAATGTACCTAATAAAAAATATTGGTATCCATTAATTAGACATTCTGAACACAAAATAACATAGGTATTTAATTTCATTATGTATTGGTGTATTCTTTCACTTTTAAGTAAATAAAATTATGGTGAAACAAAATAGAATATGTGTATCATCACGTTGCTATTTTGAGGGACGAAAAAGTGATACAGAAATATATTTGTTTACCATGCGTGCGAAGTCACGAGCAGGAGCTAGTATTACATAAATAAATATCAGATATAAATACTTTTTACAAATTAGATGTCTACTTTCTTTAAACAAATAATAATCTTAATTGTAGAAAAGCTGCTAGTGCAATTTTGAGTAACTTTTTACGGTAGCATGAAACGTTTTATGAAATTAGTTCAGCAATGTCTGAACATAATATTGACATAATGGATAATACAAGATTCAGTCTTTTAATACTACGTATTTATTATAAACTTACTTAATAATTTATATGATAATAACATACGCATTGCTTAGACTAATTAACAATATTTACAATATTTACAACATAAAAATATCGTCCAGGTTGGTCCCATGTGGCATGTCCACCCGTCTGGTCAGCACTGCTGTCGATCCCAGAGCGGGTGCCTATTTCGCACAGCAACTGAGCATCGCTGTGCAGCGCGGAAACAGTGCAAGCGTAATGGGATCAATGGATAATTGTTTTTTAAATCAATTACTTACTTTACTCGTAATGACTTGTCTATTTAAAAAAAAAATTGTTTTATAAATATTATTCTATCCAAGTTTGCCTTGGCTTGCCATAGCTTGCCTTGGGTGTATTTTTTTACATTATAAACCCATTGTCAATTCAAGGGTTGACAATGGGCCACCATCCTTCAAGCCCGGTCTTCAATTTTATGTCGAGATGATGCACAGACAAGCTTTACACAAAGTATCCTGCTGTCTCAAATACCTACTCAAAATTACGTTTTGGAGCGCTAGGACCATAACATGATACACCGTATATGCTAGGTAGCCCTGGATACTTCATAGATTTTGGTCTTTTATCTCTTTATAGAAATATATAATCTCTTGACAACCCTCGTTCGTAGATCTTAAAGGGCTCAGCTGGGGCACTGTGGTTTATTGAAAGGCGATATATTTATTAGACCGCATCATCTTCAAAGGGCGTTTAACGCAAAACATGATTAATCACCATGCATTATAAATTACAAAAGATAATTTCTATTATACCCGAATAATATCCGGAATCGGTAAACAGGGCACTCGAGAACAACACTGAATATAACCTATCGTATCGTATTAATGAACGCATGACCGCCATTTGATATATTGAACGAAAATCCGACCCTTGAATTGATTTATAGCATCTGTATTCATCAATTTCGTTAACATAACGAAAGTATTGTATCACAAACTAACGTATGAACAAACGCATAAAGTATAAACCACGAAGATTCAATACAAAACAAGAAAAATATTACGTGCAAAACAAATTATATCTACAGTAACGCCGGGTATTCTCAGGCGACTTTGATGGTGACGCACTGACAAAAGTGTTGTTCAAAAAATATGATGTTTCACGATCAGTAGAACAATTGATGATCGAGGTCATCATAAATACGAGGAAACCGATAAAGGAAAACTACGCATCATCATAACTACGTTCCGAACCATAATTTCCGCTGATCCTCTTCGTATTCTTCTTTTTTTATTTTGGGGATCATCCATTGCTCGATTGACGATGAATTTTTTTCTCATGGCATAGACAATTCATCTGTTTCTGACTTGAATATGTGGGCATTAAAGTTCTTATAATAATTGAATTAAGTAATCTTATAAACAAGAATTAAGTATAATATTGTTAAGTAATGACAATGTTAAGTGCTCCAAGTGTGCCAAAAACAAATAAAGTATTGAGTATTGAGTATAATTATCACTGTTATCTTTTATATATTGTGGTTTGAGTGTTTTACACAGACAGTGGACGCAATGTGTGTCATAAATTAGTCCAATTTTTTTTTTCTATTTAACTAGAAGTTGTCTTGGCTCCGTCTAAATTCATTACTTTGTTTTTACTTTTATCAATTCTTATTGTATAAAAAACTATTAATATATGACCTATTATTGTGAAACGATTGGCGCGCACGACCGTTCGGATTTGGACGAAGGGTAGTTTAGGGTCACATAGTGGTATGCAGCCCAGTTCCGACCTGTATACATAGAATGTAATAAAGAATTTCTTTTAACTACAATACATTGGCTTTCTATCGATAACCTGTTAGAAATACGTGACTGAAGAACCCGTAACATTATTCCTCCACGTTTTATACCGAGCAAGCAGATTTTTTGCATAGAGGATGTACAACGTCCACATGACGGCTTGCCTTACCTTCACATTATTTACACTGTTTTTTTTTTTCATATTTGAGGATTGACAATCTTTAATAAGCTGCTTGGGTGTAAGATTTTTTTAACACTCTTTAATACCTATCTTATTAATTTATATTTCAATGGTCTTATTAGATTATCAGAAAAACTAAATTACTAATGGAAATGTATTGGTTCCGTAGTATATATCTTTTTCAAAATAGGATATGTAATAATTAAAATATTGCCGTTTTTTTTCAGGAATATTTATATATGTATAAATATAACTTACGGATGACGATTATATTAGTTTAATTAATATTACACTATCACACTAAACTAACATTTTAATATATTTCCCAGGTCTAACGGCGCAGACAGAAAGTAAGACGGCAACGGCATGGTTAAAGTTTTGTAGAATCTTTCCCATGTAGTATAATAGTTGATCGAGATCATTGGAAATCATGAAAACATATTCTAATATTCATAAAAAAAAAACATCACAATTGTGTAGATTCATTTTTGACATACAATTAGAATTTATTCCTATAGGTATATTCTCGTTTAGCTGCAAAGAAATATAACAAAACTCACAGAAATTAGATTCCCATACCGCTGTATAACACATTCCTATATATAAATTTTTATGTCCGTGTTTACTTATATTATTGAATATCCAGAATGCAACAAAATTAACTAAGTAAACATATTTTTAACTTGGTAGTATATTAAATTTTAAACCATATTAAGCGAAAAATTTATAAACCGTGACTGTACTACGAAACTCTAAGTTATTTTAAAGACGGCCACAGAAAAGATAAAAAATAAAGAGAAGGCTTTATATATCTATTTATTTAGATTTATGTTGTTATGTGACCTTTAACCTAACAGAAAAATTTGAAAAAGAAAAGAGACGAGAGCGTTAATATTGTTTTGTCATTTAAATATTATATTGATTTTTATTAAATTCTTGTTATATTGCAGCTCAACGAGACATTCTTTTAACTTCTTACTTTAGTCGTCCACGAATTGTAGTATACTTTTTAGGCATGAATTATGAACGTACCCTTACCAGCATGATAGTAACCTGGCGCAAACAAAGTTGCATAAATACATGAAAAAAATTCTATCTCATCACACATTGTTTTTTTTTCAATACGTTTTAGATAATGCATTGCACGATATTACATCCAACTGTAATAGAAGAAACAACCACTTTTAAAATCTCTCATAGCATTGTCTATGGATACAGCAAGCGCACGAGTAAAAGAAGACTGCACCCATTGATATGAACATATATGTTTTCTATAAACTATTCTTTTGCAAGGATAGTTTATAGAAAATGGTCCCGGTTGCTGTCAACAGATGGCGGTCGTTACAATCCGCCAATCCGCATTGGAGCAGCGTGGTAGATTTAAGCTTCAGACCCCCTCATCTTAAGGGTAGGCTTAAGCCCCTGCAGTGGGGTATAAAAAGGACTGATGGAATGGAATGGGATGCAATGGAATGGGATGGGATAGGATGGAATGGATCCTTTTCCAAAGCACCAAACATAAAGTAACCACGGTATAATATCACTCTTGGCACTTGTGATCACACTTCTTAAAATAGACAGAAGAAGATAATTTGTTAAAAATATCTTCTATTGTATGGTTTGTTTTTGATTAAATGTGGACCTATCTCTATATATATAATATGTGGGCATTCATCAATATGGTTTGATATCCTAATATAGACTAGATGCTACTATAGTTATAGATTGCACCCACAGACCAGTCAACCTATAGACCACGCTTTAATAAACGTCAGTCAGTACGAAAACGAAATCGCCAAAAAGTGGCGGGGTGCGGGGAGAGGTCGGCTAGTTTTCATTGGCTCGTTCAAAATTGACAATTTAATGGCTTCCGACGTGCTTACAACTGACGCTCACTAGTGACGTAGTTATGTAGTGTCACTACATAGCCTTGGCGAATGCTACTCCCTGTCAAAGCGTGGTCTATAAGGTTGACTTGTCTGTGATTGCACCTTATGCCCATGATGACTCAAGAGAGTGATCTTGTGTTGTGACCTACAAGAATATCAAAACATGACTTCAGTAAAGACACCATTTCTGAAATTTTACAGAAAATTAACAGAAATCTAAACAAATGGTTATTGGCAAAGTTTTCTGCGGATGTCATTGAGTTGTAGATAGAGATTATAAGAGTATAACTACATAACATTATCTCATTTTGACGACATATTAAATTAAGAATTACATTACTTTCTGGGTTTTGTCGTAATTCTGATATTTTCCAACATACTACCTAGTATAAAGCTGGTAAACTGCAGCAATAAAATAAGTCGTAGATAGACTGTCCTCGGGTGCTATTTTATCATTGTTGACTTTTGACGACGGTCAAGACGGGCATGCCATTTCTTATGTATACCAATTTGTTTTCGATGGCACTGGTGTGTCGTTGCCTTATTTATCTGACGACCGCTTAGCCTAGTGGGTAGCGACCCTGCCTACGAAACTGGACGTCTGGGTTCGAATCCCAGGTCAGGTCAGTATTTATATGATGAATATTGATACTGGTATTGGGTCTTGGTTGTTATATCTATCGAACCTGTCTCAAATTTATAAGGCCCCATAGGGCCATGGTTCGAATCCGGGCGTGTACCAATGAGTTTTTCTGACTTAAGTACACAATATCACTGACACCGTGCTTCGGAGGGCACGTTAAGGAGTCGGTCCCGGACGCTGTCAATAGATGGCAGTCGTTACAGTTCCCAACCCGCAGTGGAGCAGCGTGGTGGACTTAAGCTCCAAGCACCCCTCCCTCCTCACCCTGGGGGAGGCCTAAGCCCCTGCAGTGGGGTAAAAATGGGCTGATGATGATGATGATGTTATATCTATGTGGTGTCTTCGCTTGGTACCCAAAACACAAGCTAATGCTTAGTTTGGGGCCTAGACGTTGTTGTAATGTATACGTTATTATTATTATTTAAATGCTGTTAAAACTTCCGGATTCTGCAAAGACGACACTTACTAACTAATATGTGATAAATTAAATCTTAAAGTGAATTTCGTACAAAGCTTTTATTATTCACAAATAAGCAGGAAAACAAAAGCTTGTTATTGGTGAAAACACGCCAATCTATGTCAGGCAGTCACTTACGAGAGTGAGGTCTGACGCGGTAGCGAAATCAAATGTATTTATTTATATGAAAACTTTATAAAATTAACAGACAAAAACTCTGTACTTGTTAGTCGAAATTTAGTGTATTTTCAGTACTTATAATTAGTCACCGCCAGATGGTACGAAAACTTAATTTAAATATTAAATTTTTGTATGTGTTACAACTGTAGGTTATGCATCAGATTAGTCCGATATGCGATTAGTATGACTCGGTGTGTTGCCCATACATGAAAAATAATAATATATAATAATATCTGAGACATCCCACACAACGCCATCTAGTCCCAAAGTAAGCAAGTATTATGCTTGTGTTATGGGGTACCAGACAACTGATATACATACTTAAATATTCTTTTTTTTTTTGATACTTTTTCACAGACACGCAACAAATAGACATGTTCATGCACACAAATATTTGTCTCGGGCGGGGATCGAACCCGCGACCCTTGGCTCTGCAGTTAGGGTCTCTAACCACTCGGCCAACCGGTCAGTCAGTCATACATGAATCTGAATTAAAAGTTCAAAGTCTAAACTATTAGGATTTAATGTACAGCACTTCAACGATACGATTCGGTATTTCTAAAATATTAATTCCACTATACCTAGACTATAACATTTATAAACCAGATATTACAATTTATGGTACTAGTTAATGAGGCTAGAAGAAACTAATTAATTTTATTAAAAAATGACTTTTAAATTGTTAAAAGAAATATTGGATTTCTGTTCTTACGCTATTCTCGCCTGGAATGGATTTTAGAGCGGAAGAGAAATCGCCGGAAGGGTCAACAATGAAGACAAGCTTATTTTATCTCATACAAATTAAACAATACATTAATTTATGTTACACAAGAATAAATCTGTCTCAAAAATATACAAAAAATTATACGACGATATACAACATTGAAATCTATATATACATTTCTATGAACGCAGCGTTAAACGTAGCAAAAAATACAAATTGTTACTAAAGGGTTAAACTTTCTATTTCTAAATTATTTCACAGTTTTTACACAAAGTGACACACACTACGGAACTATAAATTAACAATTTTCGGATTTTTCCTTTACTTGTGCTGTGAAATCTTGGTTCTTGCCAAATTTTCTGAATCTAGGTCAACGCGAAGTACCCTATAGGTTTTGATTTACTTGCGAACGTCAAAATATGCGAAATATATGACTGTATTTTTTGGTCGCGTTCGCTTAGAAGCTTGATTTTTTTTACAGTTCCAAGAGACTTACGTATTTGGTATTAATTTCAACTTATACCTTTACGCATTCCCGAGAAAAACAATCTTGACAGACAGATGGATAACAAAGTGATCCTATAATGGTTCCTTTTTTCCTTTAAAGTACGGAACCCTAAAATTAAATAAAATGTACCTACTATTCAGACGAGAGATTTAAAACTAAAGCGACTTTAAGAAAAATCACATTCAAATTGCGGTTAGGATCTGAAAAGTCTAAGACAAATTTCACTTTGTCAAGTTTCATTGAATTACATTGGCTGGAATATTGGAGGCGTCCGTCTCGAGGGCATTGTAGGGGATTTCATGTCAAGACCACGCACAATGCGAAATTAAATTGGCCTAGTTCGTTGAGTTATTTGGAAAAGTTAGAATTTACTGTTTTTTATCAATGAAAAATGGTGTCAGGCAATATTTTAGCTTTATTAAGTTGGGATTTTTACTGTAGATAACTGCAGTGCATCTAATCTTGCCCCAAGCTTCTACAGGAGGTTCTGATTTTTGTATTTCAACCAAAAATTGTGAAAACTTTACTATTTTGGGGTCTATTGGGTGGTTTTTTGCCGATCACAGCCGATCCAATTATTTCCAGCTTCTGACATAAATATTACATTCTATATGTACTGAAAATAACATGAGTAAGTAATATTTATATAACCCCATACTACAGTGAACTCGAAATCTGAACTAAAACATATATGCCTATATGGAAAGCATAAATATTAAATTTCTTGATTGTAATTGTGATTTTACTGAGGCGAGATGCCAAAGAAAATGTTTATTATAGAAAATTACAATCTTATAGAGAACTACGAAATCTTGGCACTCTTTTGAAGTAATTTAATGGAATATATTTAGGGCAACAATACTGAAATAGGTACTACTTAATGGTGCGTAAGCTTACATAAAAAAAAGGGAATACAGAGGGTTGTTGTTGAACCACAGACCAAAGATGCAAAGATGTGGACGCGCTGCAACTACAGCAAAAATGACATTTTCACATCACAAATACTTGGGCCCGCATACTGAAACAGTATCGCGACAGTCAATAAGGTGTCGTCATTTGATTAAGACGACTTTTTAACCTAGCGATTGTTTAGTTAAAAAAAGCAGTGAATGCCATTGTCTTTATTTTTGAACGACCAAACATACCGTGAGTAGCAAAAACTGACTTACCGATTTGATTCTGAACTGACACCATTGATTTAAAGTGATTGGTTTGATGCTTCGCTTCTACGGACATGTCTGCTGTGCGGCTGCTTATTTGATCTGTGTTCCGCTTTAGACAAAGGCCTGCAGTGCTAACATGTGTTTAAAGTCGTTTACTCGATAGCGACGGCGTGAAAGATTTGTATAGTGAATTCGTATGGTTGAGTATGGTGAGGATGGTGACGTCAACATTTACTAGCACAGTATATTTCAAGTTTTTGTCAAACAGAGGTACGGAATTCGGAAACGAAACGATATTATATCCTAATAAAAATAAATACCCAAATGAATTTCATTATTAGCCTGAAACAGCGATACTGTATTACGTAATGGTATTACTTTAATTTTTTTTCTCTCAAATTGTTTGCACTTCTCACGAAAACTCCGTAAATGTTGAAGGCTTTATCTTCCTTTTGTAGGAGCCAAAGCGGGAGGCGTCGAAGCGAATTTTCAGACCTTCTAAGAGTTTATTAGGGAAATTTCTCGTGCTAAGGAATGCCCATTTGCAGTGAGGGTATTTCAGCTTGATAACATTTTGTTATTGCCACCATCGCACTTACTATTACTTCTGAAACGATAACGCCAACAACGTCGTGAAATTATATTTGAACGTTTTTATTGCGCCCTATAAATAAAAATACCATAAAACATTACTTTTACTAGTAATACAAGTATGTAATCGGCAATTTAATGCAATTCGCTCAGATCTATGCAAAAATATAATACAAAACAGGTACAAGTCCTTGGCCTTGGTATATGAGATCATACCAGCCCCCTCATCTTGAGGGGAGGCCTAAGCCCCTGCAGTGTTGTATAAAAAGGGCTGATTGAATGGATTGGAATATGAGACCATAAGAACATTCTAAGAAGAAGCAGGCTCTCATAAATATAATAAGCTTGGTAAATAGTATAACGACTTAAAATGACAACATAAACTGTCACTGTACTTCACAATGTTAACAGACCTTCTTGTTGCAGTACAAAAGACCAAACTGTGAATTTCTCAAAATTACATAAAAATTATGATCTATTTATAAATGGCTTACCTGTGTTAATAATCATGTAGTATATTAAGTTTTAATTAGACATAAATAATGATTACCGACCGTCATTGTAGCGAAAGATGCACGTTTTGAATACAATTAATGACATAACTGAATACTTTTAATTGATCTTTTTAGGCGTTATTTTATAAAGTACATTACGGAAAAAAGATACTGCGTAATATTAATTGATAAATAAAATAATAAAATTTTACATAAATGCGAGAATGGTGGTGGTGGTGGCGTATGCTCGGACAAATACGTCCAAATAGATTTCCCATCTGTGCACTGGAAATCATATATGCGAATAATGTTACAATTTAATATGTGAGAACTTCTTTATATAGGTAACTGTTGTCGATCCGACTAGCCCTAGATAGACCTAATACACTGAAAAGATGGGTATGACAGACAGAAGTGGTCTATTAATTTATTATAACTTTTCTAAGATTGTCAGGTTGTGTTTGAAAACGGAACGAATAAAAACACAAAATATTTTTAAAAAATTTTATCCAAAACCTAAAACTTTGCCTAAAAACTGTTTACACACCACCAGTGCCGGTGAAATAAAATAATAAAAAACTAAACAACTATTGTCTACAGTCTTAATGCCAAGTCTTTTAAGTCTTAAGGCCAAGTAATTTAAATATTACCATTTAAATTTTTTTATATATTTTCTTGAACTTAATCTGCAAAAAAAAATCGGTTTTGATATAATAAAGTCATTAATTACACGAACTATCTTGTAGTATGCTCAAAGGATACTTAAAAATCTTAGAGAACTTGATATTTCTTGTCGTGGAAGAAAATATTTCGTTGGACAAGAAATTTTAACGCGCGCGTTTTAGGTCTTTTTTCATTTAATTTTATCAAAGTAGAAACATTTAATTCTGTAAACGTCGATAGTAAATGATCAAAAATATGAAGTATCCCTAAAAAAAATTAAAAAGTAAGCCAGCAGGTATAGTTCTCACAACACAAAATTATATTATTGCAGTACTTTCTCGTTTATACGGTCCACAAAGATATAACCACAACCTTATTGAGTTTATAAATAGATATTTCATAACTCTTGTAGGAGTGAAAATGCATTTTATAACTAACTGCAAAGCCGATGGTCGCGGGTTCGATTCCCACCAGAGACAAATATTTGTGTGCATGAACATGTCTATTTGTTCCATTGCTGGGTGTAAAATATCTATATATGTATATATTACATTAAAAAAAGATATTTTAGTATGTATATCAGTTGTCTGGCATCCATAATAAAAGCTTTGCTTAGTTTGGTACTAGATGGCGCTGTGTGGGATGTCCCAGGTATTATTATTATTTTTATATAATAATAATAATAATAATAATAATAATAATAATAATAATAATAATAATAATAATAATAATAATAATAATAACGTATACATCACAGCAAAGTCTTGGCCCCAAACTAAGCATTAGCTTGTGTTTTGGGTACCAAGCGAAGACACGTACATACATATAACAACCAAGAGCCGGTACCAGTATCAATATTCATCATATAAATACTGACCCGACCTGGGATTCGAACCCGGGACCTCCAGCTTCGTAGGCAGGGTCACTACCCACTAGGCTAAGCGGTCGTCAACTGTATGTATGTAGCGGTATGAACTGATCATACATAAGAAATGGTTAGAATTTGTGTGTTTGTGTAAATCTTAACGCTCCCCTCCTACAAAGCTATTTAGTTGAAAGTTTGCTTTATTAATTAATGAGTTTGTGTTGGGCGTTCTCATCAATTTACCCTATTCATAATAGCCATTCTAAAACATCGTATTGTTTTCCTCTGATACTTCCACTCTATTGCCACTCAACCACTTTCTCCAGTTTTAGCATAAATCCCAGTTCAATATTTATTTTCGCGTATTTATTTATCTTTATTTAATAGCCACTCTAACCGTCGTGTTTCTATCGGTGGGTCATGTGAACTGAACCACTTTTTAGTGTTAAAACATTATTCGGTTTTCCGTTCGAACAACGTGTTATTTGTATGAAATAGTACGTGTTAAACAAAGACAATCGCACGCCAAATAGTTTTTCTTCGAAAAGAAAATAAACTGAAACGCCGGCCAACTTTAAAAGCTGTAGTGAATCTTCTTTCGCCGTTTTGGCTAACAATGCTAACAGAAAATATTTTTGTTAAATTATTCACTTACTTTCAAAAGAAGTATTTCATTGTGTTCTCTCCTTTTCTTCTGTTAAACGCAAACTCTCCAAATACTGTTTAACGAAGAGGTCAAACTTCATGTATGTTGTATCTTACTCGGCGACGAAGTGGTTGGTACTGAAGAGGGGAACGACCTCGGCTCAAAATAGTAAGTGGTTAACAGCACCACTTCACGCTAGCCTTTGGCAGTTTCTGACGGGATTTGAAGCCCAGGAAGGCTCCGAATCGCGGGTGCGAGCCGACCATTGTTCACGACAGAAGCCAGCGGGCCACTAACAGAGCGACTTCTTTTTACACCGTTCGGGTTTTTCGCAGGTCTTGAAAAGCCTACATAATTTTACTGCGGAACGTGTTATACCTAACAACATCTAAAATCGATAAGTGAACTCGAAACAGGTTAAATATTGATTCGACGTAAAATTTAATTCGGGGATTCTTAGTGAAACAGTTTTCTTTATTGGCAAAGTACGGGAAAACCGATGCACTTATTCACATTTTGAGTACGCCATAAAATCAAACACGCGCCTGAATACCTATAACGTATGACCAATTGTTCGGTTTTCTAACGTTTTCGTATGAATTTACTTTAAAATGCACTAAACAATTCACTTGTTTTATACGTACTCATTGTAACCACCTATTGTTATGTAGATGATAAAGTTCCACTTTTAGCATCACATCTTTTACTGTTCTCAAGAGACCACTGATCTTCATATTGTTACGGGCTACCGGTTCTAATATTGACGATGCACTAAAACACTGATTTTAGTTCACTTTACTTTATTTTAATTCCAAATCACAAAATAATCCAAGAGCAAACAATATCGAACACTAATTAAACAGTTAACGCACTCCGCACTTCGAAAATTATCGCGCTTAACTTATTTCCAAAAATCAACTTCTCTACGCCGCCGACCATCGCCTTATATAGCTCTCTCCCTTCCACCAGTCACCGTCTCGAACATTCTATCTCTCGAAATTCATAAATTACATTTTAATTTCTCGACCGAGCGTGTGAACGGAATGTTGGCGCCGTGGCGTCTTTAAAAATGAGCATCGATTTTTAGAAATATCGCGAATATTCCTTTGAACAGGTGCGCCTCTATTATTAAATTTGTGGAATTAATTGTTTATCCAGACTTTTCGGTTTTATTGAATGGTTGTGGGAATTTTTCTCGTAAGTTCGATGACCTGTTTTCGTACTATTGTAGATAGGTGTCACGCTTTTTCTAGTGAGTTCGATAACGTCGTCGCGAGAGTAGATAGGCGTAACAATATCATGGATACTTTGGAATCGTGCTATTTTTATAAAAGCACGCCCTAAAGTATACTTCTTTGAGATTTATATTGCTTGAAACAAATCTTAAATATAAAAGAAAATCTTAAAATATAGGATGTTGCAAAAAAATACCTTAGGTTGACTTTATTTTCTGTAACGACCTTTTTAGCAAGCAAATCATTCAATGACGTGCACTGACTTAATACGTTCCTACACGCTCTGCCCGAGCTCAAGTTTTACGATATTTTTTTTTAATGTTTTTAAACACGTGCTTCAGCCACTCTCCATCGAGCCTACACGAAATGAAACAACTCATTAAAGAAGAACTTACAGAACGGTTCTCCATACCCACTGAGTGCAATAAAAATTCAAGTAGTCGAGAACAATGCAAGCGGGCGAAAGCAGCCGAGGTTTTTTGTCGCCGCAATTAGCCCCGGAAAGCAGGAAAGTCTCGTGGAAATTATTCCAGCGCTCTAGATATGTTACACACATTTCGGATCCTAAATAACTCGTTTTTGAAAGGTGGCCCTAGATCATTATATTATATATTATTATTTAGGTTGTGTGAGATCACCCGACAGCACCTTCTCCCTCCCCGTCATTACTTAAAACAACTATTTGCAGTCGTTTACCCGTGAAGCCACCACCCGCAGCTTCGTCTGCATGGATGTTGCTATATCATAATTAAACTTAAACACATCTTAATAGGGTAATAGGGAGATCCTTTTTTTTCATCCTCTCTTAAAATAATTTTTTTCTCTACTCTGCGCTTGTCATCTTAAAACTGAAGTAAGAATTTAAGCAAATAAGAAGATGAGTTTTTGAAGAAAAATCCTTTATTTTTAATTGATGTGTTGTTTTTGAAAAATAATGAACTAATGATTAATGAATAGTTTTGGTATTCTATACACTCAAAAACGTAGGAAACGTGATGCGTAATATTTTTTTATATGTATTTGTCATAACCTGCAGTTACCACAACCTATAGTAAATTACTGCCATTAATTATCATCTTAAAGTTGACAGACGTAGGTATTTGTGATTTCGGATGTTGAATTTTCAAATGGTAATGTCATTTTATAACAATCTACACACAGTAGTTTTTAGTATCTACAGCTTCTTGAATTCAATGAAAAATTTCGTACTGCTGGCGCAACGTGACTGACTTGTGATATACTTTTAACATTCTAAAAAGCTGTCTAGATTGGAACCAACAGATTAGAACCTCTTTTGTTAAATCATCGCGATCCCAATGTTCGTGTGGATGAGAAACTCTTTCGTTTGACGCAAATATTTTACCCTAACACAGCTAAAAAAGACAACTTCAAAAAATATCTTTTTTGGACGGAGGTTTTGCTCGACACAGTCCTAGGGCCAACCCTGTGAGATTGGAATCAGAATGAAAAATATTAAAGCTTTTAAATCGATGAAATTCCAGTAATTTAGCTATGGGATAATCCATAAAATACGTTATGCTTACACAAACGTTTCGTATAAATATAGATAGCTAGCTTACGTCATTATTACTTCACGACTAATAGTTTTTATGCGTTCATTTCTGCAGAATGATCGTAATCGAATTACCAGTGTATTGTAGAGCAATATTTTATTCAAGCGATTACGTACGTACAATGGGCGCGAAACAACGTTTCCAAGATCTTTATTTGATTGATAATGTATTGCGACAAGATTTCAGTTATGTTACAGGTAGGTAAAAAGAAATTAAATTATCTATAAAAGTTTTTTTTTTTACTTAAACTATTACCACAGGTTCATGACTTCATGGCTTAAGGCCATATACATTTTTTCATCTGTTCAAAAAAAGAAATAAACTAACCGACTGACTCAGTCACATATTTACCATAGCTTAATACACCGCTAAATATAGAAATTTGAACAATTAGCACAACGAAAAATTGGCACAGAGGTTTCTTGAATAGCTACCGGCACATAGCCAAGGCTTTTTTAAAAATCAAACCTCTAAAGAGGTGAATAGAGTTGGAAAAATTTGTTTGGGAAAATATAAATAACGTTCGTATTAATATAAAGATCTCGTGTAAATAATGTAGGGGTTTGAAATGAGGGTTTAATAATTGTAATCATATTAATAACCAAAACTATCGTACAAGCGCCTATTCAACCATTTTGCTACATTCTTCCATTCCACATAGTCAACCGACCTAAGGTTCCTTTGATATTTATATGTAGATTGGCCACTTTCCACTAAAAACGCAGGTAGATGTTTTTTTTTTTTTAAATTGTCTCCCACAGAAATGTAGCACATGTCAATCCAAATTGCTAGATGTAATGCTCTGCAGTTTCTTTGCTGCTTTCTAAAGGATGAATTTAGATACTATTATTTTATACCATATACTTTAGATTAGCAATCTCAAGCTAATTTATACAAATCTATTATCGTTACTATTTAATATCCAATTGTAAAGTATGTTTTTATAGTGATCAATAATATATTGTTTAATGAAAATGACCTTTTCAAAAGCGCAGAGCTTAACTTCGGAGGCTTTCAAAGTTTGAATTCACAAAATAATCTGCCATTCGTAAAAGGGTTCACTCCCACTCCTAAAACGGATCCCTCAATCTGGCGTAACGTCCCGAAACTTCGTAAAATTTAATCGCCCCCATTACAGAATTAGATAGGTGTTTTATCCGAAAAGCTTATTTTCGTAAATTCAAAAAAACAATAGACTCCTTTCCCTTGTTTGTATCACTTTCGCTTTGTACTTCTACCAGGTTGCTATTTTATGTTTATACTGTAGGACTTCCACTTCAGAGCGTGTTCGCCTCCTGACTGTTACTGAAAAGGAGTCGGGTTATTGGCTACAGGCACCATGTTACACCATGTTACACCACCAGGCTACAGGCAATCAGGACACCATGTTAGACAATACAACGTTCTCCCTATCCACCGCTCTGCGTCTCGTGGTCTAGACTAATGAACCTCACCAGTGCCGTTGGGGCAGTGACGCCGATCCTCTTGGTCATCATGGTCTCTCAGTTGCTCTTGAAGAGCCAGCCGCTCGTTGCGGCATGCTTGCATTAACGACATCATCCGCTGGGCATTACCGTGTCGGCTCTTCTAGAGCCGAACGGCGTGTTGATACGTTGGCAGCGTCCTACATCCGAGTGACCTCAACAGTCGCTTGCGCGGCAGCGAACGCTGCTGAATATTAAAAAAAACGAAAATACGTGACCTTGGGAAGCAGCTACGTATTTGTGCCGTGCGGGATCAAGACAATGGGGCCGCGAGGGCCTGACACGCGTTGGGTTTTCCATAATTCATCGACGTGCCTGGTTGATGCCACGGGTGACCAGAGGGCCGGCGGCGGTTGCCCTGGGTAAGGCATACAGCGAGGTAATGCTTCCAGTCATTTGGGCACGCACTGATTTAGACAATATCTTTGATTGGAGGTGTTTTTAATTTTTGTTTAGATTTTAATTTTATAACCTTTTGTTTTTAATAACTTTGATTTATTTTATAATGTGTTAATAAATACTTACTGAATTATATATAGCATTCATCCAATTAAAGGCTAGATACAAATATATAAAACAATAGAAGTAAATAAATCTATGGATTTATGGAGATGGCCTTTGCTTATATTTTTTATATTGGTTAATTTTGAAATTTCAAAATAATTTCGATTATTTTTGGAACAATCTTAGCAAGTTTTATAATTTATTTATTTATTTATTAAGCATATAATACAAAATCGTACTACAATACCCTGCAAAACTGTTTCAACAGTTTGACTGCAGGAAGAATTACAGAATTACATATAATGTGTGATAATGTGTATACAAAATTTAAGTTAACTTAAGGGATTAATCTATGATTAAGCATGTTGATACTAACGTATTAATTTTATATGAAAACAAAGCAAAATACTGCGGTAGGTAATAATCGCTTACAGTTTTTTTATCCTTCCCAAATGGGATTGTTTTTGTGGAATAATTTAAATTAAAACCGGGAAGAAATTTAAACTAAAAAATTATTTAATTTATAATTGAAATTTTTTTAGGACATTAGGCCAAAATTATAAAATTATTATATTGTCATCGGTCCTAGACACGTGTACAAATTTTTAAATTAGTTTGTTAAATTAAATTAGTAATAAATTGATCAAAATCAGATTGAAAAATTCCGTCGAATTAATACACAGATATACAGGTCAAGTTAATAACAATATGTTTAACTTTCTTGTCTACTACAATAGACAGCCAGTAGCTATTAATTTAATAATATATGATAATAACGTGTTTATTGCCCAAATATTTTTTTTGTTATAGGCAATTTTGTAGCCCGTAATTTTCACTGAATTATATATGTTTTGGCGTGTTTGGTTTTGTGTCAAACAACGAAACGAGTATATACTTGTAAAATAAACTTTGCCATCCATCCACCCATCCCTTCTGCTACACTGCGCTCGTAAGGAGCAAACAAGTACGCGTATACGTATTACAAAATGAATTAAAATGTGAATTGGAAAAAAAACCTACTCTGTAAATAAAAGTATATATAGCGTCTTGTACATATTTTTGCCACTTCAGGTACTGTGACTTATAGTGAATGAAATAGGTTTTGCCACTGAAGTGTTCTGTTATACACCTTCCAGCTGCATCAGACCCTCGTCACCAAATGCTATGAAAAGTGCTTGAGAAGACAAATTTTATGAACCTATAATCGGTGGGTTTAGTAGTAAGATTGGAGGATTCTATCATCCACACTCCAGTTCCATCATCAGATTAGCTTGGTGGTATCATAATTATCGATTTTCATCCACATTATACGTATCAGTAAAATTTGAACTCGATTCGATAAACCGCTGAGGAATTCTTTAGTAAGGAGGCCATCCTAGCTGCATCACCAAGACTTCGTCACCACATTATATAGTATTGTCATCCGAATTGCATACGTATGCAATATTTCAACTTCATAAATTTAAAAGAAGTGGTTCAAATCAAATTTAACTTGTAAAATTTGTTTAAAAAAAAAGCATGTAATAAAATCCAATCTATTATAATTGTTCACATTTTATTTCGGTGGAAAGCCCGTGGTCCCACCGATTTCATCTCCTGGTACTACTACTACTACATAAACCTGAGCACAAAATATTTTGAATTTATTCTACTTCAAAGTGAATTTTATATTAAAAGAAGAAAACAATTTTAGTTTTAATTATTTACTTATGAATACAGATAAATATCGAAATATTAATATTATTTAATCGTTCCTATAGTCCAGTAGGAGCACGCGTACTTAGTGGTATACCGTCGTCCTACGTCAAATCGGTGGGACCATAGGCCCTTCACCTTTATTTCTTTCAAACATCTTTGTTTTCAAATACTATCTATCTTTGTTTCAAGCCAACTGTTTTCTGCTGATGAGTGTGAAACTATAAAACAACACTAATGGATAATAAAGTACATCGATTACGATGTAGGTTTAAATATTAACATCATACACTGTTTAAACCACTTCACTTCTTCACTTCACTTCATCAGCCCATTTTTACCCCACTGCAGGGGCTTAGGACTCCCCCCCAGGGTGAGGAGGTAGGCTTGGAGCTTAAATCCACCACGCTGCTCCACTGCGGGTTGGGGACTGTAACGACCGCCATCTGTTGACAGCGTCCGGGACCGACTGCTTAACGTGCCCTCCGAAGCACGGAGTCAGTGATAGTTGTGTACTTAAGTCAGAAAAACTCCTTGGTACTCGTCCGGATTCGAACCATGGCCCTATGGGGCCATATAAAGTATCAGTTTAAACCACATGTGCACTCTATTGCGATGTATTTCTTAGCTCGATGACTCAAGTCCTGTCGCCTCTACAAGAAAAACCACTTAATTTCTGTGAGAAAGCCATAGGTACTCACAGCTGCATTGTACACAAGTGCTCAGACAGAACTGTAGGATTCGATCTTTCGACTCGCTCGTACCAACGACGACGACTCTGTTAACCTATCACTGGCGAAGGGTGACCCATAAAAAAGTAAGTCGGCCGTAATAGTCTAGGCGATAGACATCTATTGCAGTGGTATTGTTGTTTAGTCTATAAACACAATATAAATGACAGGGTGTCTACCGCCTAGATTATGCCGAATTTCCTTTTTATAGGTCACCATTGACCACTGATAGTTATGCTTGTTTTACTCTATCTGTGCGCGACTGTACTTGGGTATTTCAAGAAAGTTTTCGTGGGTGAAATTGGGTAAAAGATAAAGTGATCCATCTTAGTGGATGTGGCAGTTAATGGGAAAGGTTTTCAGAAACATTTGTATCTTTCGTTCCTTAAATAGCTGCTATATGTATTTTATCAGTAACGGTTCGTTTTTGTTTCTTTGGTTAGATTTTAATAAAAAATTACTATAATTATTCAAGTTTACTTTAGTTCTTAAATTATTTTATTTTGTCATACATAAACTATTGTTTATAACTAATTACCCTTAAAAGGAAAAGTTTATAAAAGCTCCATCACTCTAATATTACTCATCAAATTGAAATATTATAGAAATATTATTAACTAAAATTACCAGGAGATTATCATGATATAGGCGTATATACATAGAGGAAATTACGTAGGAAACCAACACACTTTTTATCTCAAGAAACTCACATATGGGCAGTAATCCGTACATAAATTTAATACAAAAGACACAGACTGACTAACTGTCGAATACGTCGACTACGTAATTCCTATACCGTCAACAGAACGAATTATTGTCAACGTTGATCAACAGACTACATAAATCTTGTCGAAATTCAGTCAACTGGACTTTTGCATTGACTCGCCTGCATAGTGGACGAGGGCTTAGCAGCCAACTTTATCTCATTCATCTTGGCTTAGTTGGCAGAGCTTCGTCGCTTGAGTTACAAATGATGACAAATTGTCGGAGAACTTAGAAATTCAAACAATCTTTTTTACGTATTTTCATGAAGGGCCTTAAATTCAATAAAGTCAGCTTTTTATTCTTTTAAAGTCAAGGCTCAGGATTCAAAGTTCTAAATTATTTTATGATACAAGAAAGTGTCAAATTAAGGTTATATTAGCTTTATACTACTTTTTCTTTGGTGAAACTGGCTAAGAATACATATTTGACTGACCGGTTGGCTGCGTGGTTGGAGCCCTAACTGCGGAGTTATGGGTTGCGGGTTCGATCCCCGCCCGGGACAAATATTTGTGTGCATGAACATGTCTATTTGTTCCGTGTCTGGGTGTGAAATATCTAGATATACATCTTAATATATATTATACATAATATTAAGTATGTATAACAGTTGTCAGGTATCCATCTTACAAGCTTTGCTTAGTTTGGGACTAGATGGCGCTGTGAGGAATGTCCAAAGTATTACTTTTATTATTATTTAATAATATTAATTTTATACCTATTTCTTCTTTTTTCATTTAATTTGTTAGTTCTTACTGATACCTCGATTTAGTCTGCACGTGTCATTAACACTGATGATTCGTTTTTTGTTTTTATGCTTAACATATCGAATGAATCGAGTTGACAGTGGAAATCAGTGAAGTATCATAGTAAAATTGCACTACGACTTCCACTATCAATCCGATTCGTCGGACTACTGACGGCTATAGTTTAACCATTCTAGCGCTTTCCAGAAAGTTCACTTGTATTTACAAAACTTTTTAATTTTTAGGGTTTCGTGTTCAAACTCCATGTGCCTATCGCATTGCGTCCGTTAAGTATATAATTTTATATCTATTCACATGAAATTATAGGTACATATAAATGCCTTAGTTAATATTAGAGTGGATAAACCTTTTTAAATGAGACTAGGCTGTTTTTAATCACCTTTCATTTTATACCTCGGTAAAGGCCTTTTGGTGGCTTCAACATTAATATGTCAACATATCGCAACCGTAACATGTTAGTAAATAATTACACTTGCGTATCTAACATTTTCTTACGGTATATAAGTAAATAAATATTAACATTTCTTACAAATATTTCATTTGACTTTAAGTAAATATTTGGCTTATTATGCGAATAGTACTTTGTACATGTACACTCTATTAAGCTGTTATTGGGTCTACGAGGCCACTCTCATCATTTCATTTTCCGCAAATAAAGAGCCTTTTCACAGTTTTTCCATAGTTTGCGCAGTTTCAACGGATTATTGAATTATGATTGTAACTAAAGACAAAATATTTGAAACAAAAGAACGCATACACGTGAAAGTTTAATTACTATACGTGGAAGTGTATCAAGTATAACTCGGATTTTCAATACTTAAGTTAGGTAAAATGTTTACTTACTGATATATTTTTAGAATTTTTGTGTTTTGGGAGTTACTAAATACAAATTTTACTTAGGATAAATGGGTAAAAATGTTAAATAAAAAAATACTGTGAATAACAGTAAAAAAATATTTTACAAAATTGCCAATCTGCCTAAATCAGAGCATCGAAATATATTTTATTTCTGTTATTTTATAGGGAATATCATCAAACTAAATTATCAGTAGTAAAGTTCAGTAGTTAATTAGTCCAGTTTATTTTTATCTGATTTTACTTGTTCAAATATTTACGTCCGTAGTGCGATTTTGTAATACAACTCTGAATATTACTTCATGATCGCAAATCGAGCAAAGAAATTCGAAGAATAATCCCTCTGTAAATTATAACCAATAAAAGAAAAAAGTAATTACGATCTACCATTTATAGTCTTCTACTTTTGCATTAACAGATGAATTAACACAAATCTATTTTAATTCAAATTAACTTTATATACAAGCGAAATTGGCATATTTTTGACGTAACATACACCGGTCTGAAGTCGGCATCATGATCTTTTCTTTGTATATCCCTTGGAGTGTCTTTTGCTGTGTTTAAGAATAGCCTGAGGTTATGTCCCGAGGAATATTAATCACGTCCTTTCGTAAAGTATTATTAGTACAGACTTCTTCTTCTTCTTAGTCAATGGCGTTTTCCTATAGACTTACATGAACTGAAAAACAAATTTTCGTACTTTCAATAAAATTATATAGGGAGTCCGGAATTGATCCTATAGTCGACACGCTATGTTGTTGCTCGTGTATTAGGGCTTAAAATGTATAATTAGTTTATTTGGCTTTTCGTGTATTTTCTGAGATATAATGGATTTACTTTACAAGAGAAAATAATAGATCAAAATATCTATATATGTATCCATAGTACAAGCTTTGCTTAGTTTGGAACTAGATGGCGCTGTGTGGGATGTCCGAAGTAATATCATTATTATATGATACCTACTATTTTTTTTTTCTAATAAAATAAGAATGAAATTAAATATAATTTTAATTTTTTACTATGCAGTGACAGAAAAATATGAAAAAAATACCACAAGATTTGAGGTTTTATAAATTTATTAGGATTTATTTTATTTTATTCATTTTTTATTTTATTTATTTGTGGTGGTAATACAGAATTATATCAAATTTTTAGGATTACTTTGCTAAATTATATTTTATGTTTTTTTATTGAAGCAGAACAAATCTCATGTCTAAAAGTGTTTACTTTATTTGTGTTGCATTTTGTAAAAATGAAAGTATTTATTTATTATATTTTCTTAAAATAATACAATAATAATTTAAACAATTATGATAAATATTCAAAATTACTGTCATCCATCACCAATTTAATCTGTTTACTTCCCTCGTCCTCTTGTTCTCCTCCTTTAGAGGACTTCACTAAGCACTGAAGTAAAAATATTATTAAATTTGGCTATGAATCCTTCATAGACGTTAGATTTATTTTCATTATTTTTTTACTTAAGAAGGCCTCACATAAAAGTCCAATGGGTTCAAATCGGGCTTATCATCTATGTAAGTTTATCGTTATCATGATCCGGATTATGGAAAATAGCCCTGAACGAAAACCCTTGGACATAATGATGAAACAGGCCGAGAAGCTCTTCCCCTATTTAAACCCCTAGACTTTCTTTGTCAATGTGTAGACGATTCGTTCATGACGATACTACATTTGTGTTCACTACATGGTTACTTACATAACTATGTAGCTCTTTCAGAAGTATTGGCAAATCGTTTTCCTTTAAGAAAACTCACAAATGACAGTGTCATAATTAGACAAATCCACCCAAATTTTTAGTTTTCTGTTACCATCAAACCTAAAACATAAAAAAATATATTGTAAATATTTCAGATTTTTTATAGCGTTGAGAAAATATTCACAGCGTAATAAAATAGAAATGTTGCATTCCTTATTTATGTAGTTATACAAGTAAATTTTTCATGCCATTTATATATAGTTATATTGGTTTCCCCTGCCCAAGTGAACCCATCATATATCGGAACACACACAAGTAAACCGAAAAAGCAAATTTCAAGCCCCACTACCCGAGCAATAACATGGCGTATCGACATGCGGTCGGTTCCGGGCTTCTACTGTACATTGTTATACAGAATCACTGGTAATTTGCCCTATTTTGGTAAGAGAGGTAATTATCGATTGATTAAATCCTATATCGCCTTATGCCAAAGTGAACTATTTCTGATTTAATTTGAATTTAAGCCTTTTTTTACTTATAGTAGGTAATATAAATTAGTTTTAAACAAACTAATACTTCCGGTACAGTCAATGTGGGTAACTTTGCCCCACTTTTGTTGAATATCGTTAAGGAAAAGAGAGAGTTAAAACTTGTAATACACGTTGCCTATGTTTTTGGTGGCATCTAAACGTCTAGATTGTATTGCATCATTCGTATATAGCATCACCCTTATAAAAAAATTTAAAAAAACGATTAAAACTTGTGGGTCAAAGTTATATGGAGACTTGAGGTATAATTGGCCCACCTTTACCCATGTTCAAATATTACGTATTATTTTGAATTCTGAGCTTCTCATTATAACTTTGGCCTCTTGTTTATGCTTATAAACGTACTCAGTGCCCATAGACAACCTATAACCGTCAAAATATTTTTTTTTGTGGAAATTATAGCCAGAATAAAAATGTTGCCTTGACGCAGGTACTACATTTGTTCTCGATCACGATTTTTAAAATTACACTTGTAATATTACAATCCTTGACACAAAATACAATTAAAAATGAGTCTTAGAAAGTATTATAACATGCAAATTTAATACACTGTTCCAAGATCCAGATCATATGATAGCAATATATAAGCTCTTTAATCGCCCCATTCCATAGACAGAAAGTCGTCTTTTATCAGAGTAGCTTTGTGCGTGAAAAGTGCGTGAAAAGAACGCTATAGATATAAAACTATAGCGTTCTTTTCACGCACTTTCATGGTGTTCTTCTTTGTACATTTCCACACATCAACCTGTTTTGGCCATACCCATGCTTATTCAGCCTTTTGCTTATGTAATATTTCGTAGTTTGGAGCTTGAATACATCTGACTTGCCCAGGAAACAAGCTTCCCTCGCAAGTGCTTTGGTAAGCAACTGGCAATTTTTCCTCTCCTAGTTTGTCTTTAGCAATTGGCAGCAATTCATAAACGATACTGGTAATTTTCGCCCGGGCCAATGTTAGCCGTATTTCACCGGCGGCAAAACGGTTTTGAACAAATCATACAATTTCGCTGTAACTTTGTAGATATTTTAAATTATACTTGCATATGTGTCAACACTAATAAACAACAAATACAATTTAAGCGCCATATACCTGTTAAAATTATCCAGACACTGCGTAAAAAATAACTTTGTTGCTTAATCTTTTCGACGACACAATCACGCTGCGGACAAAATAGTCTGTGATTTTAAATCTATTGCCAGTATCAATGTTACTGAGTTATGGATGCGTTAAGGATATACTAAGGTACAAAATAACTTAAGAAACATTTTGCTTATTTTTAAATAAATTGTAAAATAAAATAAAATAATGCAATAGTGAAGAGTGGGCCAATGTTATATTGAAAGCTTAAGTTACCCGCATTGACTTTACTTTAAATAACACTTAAATTAAAAATTGTAAAATGACATTATCCGTGCTTTAAGAATAGGACTGAAATTTGTTTTCTACTTTTACTAAAACCAGGCGTTTTTTGTATAATAAAATTGGAAATTTTGTTTTTCTAAAGTGCTGTGAATAAAACGTGCAGATATTATCAAAAAAGATTTGTGTAGTTCTAGCAATGCAATGAAGTCTCAATAGGTATCTCGGATAGGTTGCAAAATCACTTACAAACGTGGTAACACATAAACTAGGTAGGAGAGTTTAAAAAATAGGATTTATGCAATCAAGTTACCACCTTGAAATGAAATTGAACTACTGGAAACCAAGAATCATCCATATTTCTATAGGATTCTACAGAGTACATAATCTTATAGGGTGACGAAAAAAACAACAAACAAATGAACGAAATAACCAGGTTAACTAGTATAACACGGAAATAAAAAACACGACGCCCTTAAAATTAGAGCGGGTATTCATACTGGAAAATAAATAAGTTTTACTTTGCGAACTCGTAAACTCAGACATAAATTGAGAACGTAATAAGGCGTGTTTTCGAGAAAAATCTTTTCCTGATATTTGAAAACTTCTTCATTCAGTCGATTCATAATTATGCCAGGGACTCGAGTCCCAGATTCTTGGAGCGTAATCAGAATTTTCTATTGTGTCACTCGAAGCGTGCTAAGGACGAAGTTTTTGAATTTTGTTTTCAAAAACTCAATACAATACAAATGCGAACCTTTTCAACTATCTGAACAATGAACTATGAAGTTTTGTTTCTGATACGAAACATTTTCTGAAAATACTTAAATATTTTTTAAATCTACGTGTTCAATTTTATTGTATCATAGGTAACATGTCATATTATTTTATTATTTAAATAGTTGATTTATTTATAAAACAATAAAGTACTGACCTGATAGTATGCGTTTACACAAAATGATAAAAGGCGATAAAAAGTAATGGACAACGGTATAAAAATTATAAATAATTGTAAAATTAATATAAAAAAGCAGAATGAGTATTCATGAAATTATTGTACCAATAAGTTTTTTCTGGCTTAAGTACATAACTATTACTGACTCCGTGCCTTGGAGAGTAAGTTAAGCCGTCGCGTCGGTCCCGGTTGCAAACAACAGTCGTTAACATCCACCAACACGCACTGTAGCGACGTGGTTGAATAAGCTCCAAGCACCCTCATTCCGAAGGGAGACCCAAGCCTCTGCAGTGGGGCGTAATGGGTTGTTATGGTCGTGTGTATTGACCAAAACTTTTAACTTCACACTGTAAAAATTTTTTATGAAAATCTTGACCAAATGGGGCATTTTTGTTTTTTTTTAAATTTATTTCAAAAATATTTTTTCAACGAATAATTGATTAATAAAAAATTAATATCAAATGACTTCTAACTACTAACCATAGCTATGATGTTTTACGTAATTACACTTGTTTGATTGATATTCAGCCGGCGCTTGTAGTAATTGACGTCATATGAAGGTGTCTCGGTAATTTTACATTTTTAGTCATTAAATTAAAAAAAAAAAAATCTCATGACTTTGGAGACCCTATTCTTATAAACACACATTTTTTTGAGTTATGTAGCCATATTTTTGACAATACCAATAACAATGATATTTTGGTAAAGAATGAGGCACCTTCATATTACATGGATGCGGATGGTTCGCAAATGTTTATGACAAATTGTCACATAAGTCCATAGATTAACTCATATCTCTATACTCTTAACAGCCTTTATCGTAGCCTTTTTTGTTTTTGCTTATATGAAAGGTTCATACAGTCATACCTAGCTATGTCTATACGTAGTGATGTATATCTATGATAGAAAGAAATTGATGATATATTACTTAATCGCCTCGCGCGTCTAATGTATAACGCGAACGGAGGGAGGGTGTTGTTTGGTACCAAGACAATTAAGAAATTTTAATCCACATACGTTTTCGTCAATAACGTTAATATGAAGAAATATAGCACAGTGCAGTTCTTTTGTAAAATGACAAGGGCCATATTTATCACCTAAAATTCTACTGTGGGTCACATAATAAAAAAGTCTAAGACTGAGCTTAAATAAAAGTCTAACTAGCTTCGTATTTTGACATATACTTGAAATCGCACCTCTTGTACCACTACAAGTGACGCAGAGAGCGGAAAGTAATATTAGCTACCTCTTTCACATGTGGTGATTGCCCGCCGACTAGCAATGTTTTGTCATACTATCATACTATCGCGCTAGCCAGGTACATAGCAATTTATTCAAAGGATTTTAAGAGATAGTAGTTCAAAATGAGAGATGCCCCGCGGGCCACCAAAAAAACCGGGCCGCACGTTGAATACCGTTGGTTTAGAGCGTCGAATTTTCACTATATTTTTGTCAAATAATATCCAAAACGTTCATATAACATAAAATACAGAATGACACTCAAATTCAATTCATCGCCGTACACACGACATTCGCAACTCGCGGCTCGGTTGAGTGCTATACCAGAGAAGAAACGCACACTTCCGGTCCGCTGAGCTTCCGGTGAAGCTGCGATGAAGATCGTGCCTGCAATTTTCCATTTGAGTTCCGTTCGCGGTTGAAACGTTCTAGCGAGTGGAAAACGCCAAGAAAATTTCAATGATACTTTGCTTAATGGAACTGTTTGTATTCGTATTGCGAATCATATGAAAGACAGAGTTGTTATTAATTTACGAAATGAAGTGCCTTTATTTACATTTTTGTAAAGGAAATATCATCAACTATTATGTATTTTCTAACCATAAATTCTACCTGTTTTCAAAATTAAAATTAATAATTAATTGCTTGTGCGATAACATTGTTTGTTTATTCACCTTTAATATTCTTTGAAATTAAGTCCAAAACTGACATACGAATTAGAGGGACCTATGAATAATAAAACTTATCAAATCTTTACTATTAATAAATTGTAACAATGTATAAGTAATGTTTGAACGCTTTTAGCTCAAGAACCTTCAACCGATTTTTATGAATTTGCATATTTAAATAATAATAACGTATAAATGACAATAACGTCTAGGCCTTAAACTAATCATTAGCTTGTGTTTTGGGTACCAAGCGAAGACACCACATACATATAACAACCAAGACCCGGTACCAGTATCAATATTCATCATATAAATACTGACCCGACCTGGGATTCGAACCCGGGACCTCAAGCTTCGTAGACAGGGTCGCTACCCACTAGACTAAGCGGTCGTAAAATAGAGGAAGTCTTGCTTCAAAATTTAGGTGACGTATCTTCATACAGCTGTTTTTGCGGTATGTATCAATAGTATTCACGCAGGCAGTTATTTTAATTTTTTAGTTATATAGTACTCTTCTCTCTGTATCTGTCAAAATACAAATGGATAAACTGACAAAATAAAAACGTATTTTAGTTTCAAGGATGTTTATCCAAGTACATGCATTTTATTAGAGTTTTATAATATTACTAGCAACTGCCCATGGTTTCGTCTGTGTGTAGTACGTTTGTATATATCGTAATTAAACTTAATCATCATTAAGGGGGAAATCGATTCCTTCTCGACCCTTCTTATATTTATCATGACTTTCACCGCTTTTCGTTTGTCATTTGAAAACTGCAATAAGAATCTCGCTATAAATAAGCTCATACGAAAAAAACTTTTATTTTAAAATCACAGGCAGACACTTCTATTTCATTTATATTATTGACAAAAAGGAACTTAGATTACTCCCCGAAAATACTAATAATAATAATACATGGGACTTCCCACACAGCGCCATCTAGTCCCAAAGTAAGCAAGTATTATGCTTGTTTTATGGGTTACTAGACAACGATATACATACATAAATATTCTTTATAATATATACATATATAAATATGTATAAATAAGTACATATATAAAAAAAAGTTTTCTATCTGCCAATAAAAGTTCCATCCAAATTCGATGAAGCCGTTTCGGAGACTAGCCCGGATAAAGAGTATAACCTACGTTCATCCCTAAGGTCCATTCTAAGTATTAATGAAAAAAGAATCAAAAGACTTTCTGAGATTACCTCCTACATCCAAACTTACAAACTTACAAATGTTACTTCTTTATAATATTAGTGTAAATTGGTATAGATGCAGAGTGTCACCATGAAATATCTAAATAACGACAATCTATCCTATTTCATCAATAAAACACTACTTTACAAAATGGAAGTTAGAAATTTGTCTCCCCGAATTCTGTAGATACGTAACACAGTCGTGCTGGCAGTTTCTAGATCGTTTCAATCAAACCAATAAAGCTCGAGAAGCAAGCTAGCGTTTAAATACTCCACAAGTACTTTCCTTTCGAGCTTCCAAGTTGAACAATGCAGACAGTTGAAAGCATTCTGAAACTGAATTGGAACGGACCCGTTGGATTAATTCATTTGTCAGTATATAGTTATATATTTCAATATTATACATTAATATAAGTTCCAAATAATTGAAAAGGGTTTATTTATAAGAATATATATTTAGCAATACTTCATCTTTCACAAAGTTTTTTTTAACTTACAACGTTCATATGTATGTACGTATGCGTTCACTCCCGGTTCAAATCTTACCAACAAAGAACCACGTTCTTTTGACCTACAAAAATGTTACGCACTTGTTCGATTCTGATGACGATGCCTTTATTTGATAGACTAAATCTTATCTTAATAGCCTAACACAAAACTTTATGTAACTATGAAGTCACAATTGACTTCAAGTGGGAATTCCTGAACTAAATCTGAATTCAGTATGCGCGTTCAATGTTGATAACTAAACATGATTATCATCGCAGAGAATTGGGTAGGTTAGAAATGTCATGTGACGGTATTTGTTCGCAGACAAATGTTTCAAAAATAATTACACAATGAAGATAGGTAAAAATAGTACGCACACGTAAATAGTTTTGTCTCCTTGAGGAGGAATCCCTTTTCTTTGCATTTATGGTATGACTTGATGCCGCATTTTAGAATTTAGGTTATAACATCTATCTTAAAGGAGTCAACATATACGTCTACATAACAACTCTAACCCATTTTAATGCTCTATGATTTTCCTCTTGAACTTATATGCTGACGTAAAGATTTTCTCGTCAATAGGGAACTTAATGCACGTTCATTTTTCATAATTAATAAACCAGACTTTCATCATGAACTTATGATGAAGTGAGGTTGGTCTTCTCAAGAGGAAACTTCTCACTGTCTACTACTATTCATACTTAATTATCACACTAATAATATAATAATAATATCTGGGACAACCCACATAGCGCCATCTAGTCGTAAAATAAGCAAGTACTATGCTTGTATTATGGGTTACTAGACAACTGATATATATACTTAAATATTCTTTCTTTTTAATAATATATAGATATATAGATACTTTTACGTTTTCAGCTAACGAACAGAGCATGCCTTTGAAGGGATAGTGTATTTCATATACTGTGTACCCGTGCTCAGTGTAAGATGTTTTATTCAGTAGTAGGATTGAAGAGGCAACTCGACTGGGCGCGTAAAGCCGACAAACTGAACTGCTGGGGACGGATTTGTTCCCGAACGTAAAGTAGGATTAGACGAAATGCATTCTAACCGTGGAAGATTTACTATTATTGAGTGTAATACTTTGAAGTCAAATAGTTGAAGGTTTTTTATTTGTTGATATCACTGGTTAATAATTACTAAGAAAGGAAACAACTTGTTGGTTGAAATCAACGTACTTCTATAGAATAAGTATGTATGTGATAATTATTAACGTATAGATGTGTTTTCAACATAGCTGGAGACGTACCACATACTACACTTACGAAAGAAACCATGAAATAGCACAAACAACTTTACTGTGCTCGGTGAGTCTAAATACGAATTTTATATCGGAAGTTAATTTTTTTATTAAAATATATGGTTTTTTTTTTAATATTTTCTGTAATTTTGATCTTCTTTTATTATTGATTTAGTACGTTTTAGTTCTGATTTATTAGGTTCTTCAATTTGAAAATCGTTACACGGGAATTGACCTGCGCTGCTCATAGTGCAGCGCGCTGCTTGTGTCGAATGACGCCGACCGGCATGTGCAATTGTGCACTCTGAACGATGATAGTGTTCGCATGACCGATTTAAAAAAAAATGACTTCGCCTTTTATCAATAAAAATTTAATTAAAGAGTTTTACCTAAGTAGTTACCCTAATACACTTATCTAATAAAGACAAACACTAGGAGACGTGCTCCCTGTACAAGCGTAAAGAAAATTTGAGATTGAGAATTTATTGAAAAATTGTCGGAAATCTAAAATGGTAATGATAAATATATTATTCTGCTTTAAGGCCCGGGACTCAATTTGTCTCAGTTTATGTTTCAAATTCAAATGTTTACAAGCTTTTATTTTTGATATTACACTTATGATAAAAATATATGTGTAAGTACTATAGATTGAAAGTTCAAAAAGTAATTTAAATATCTTCACTTTACTTTACTTCGTCAGTCCATTTTTACCCCACTGCAGGGCCTTAGGCCTCCCCCAGGGTGAGGGGGGCTTGGAGCTTGAATCCACCACGCTGCTCCACTGCGGGTTGGGGATTGTAACGACCGCCATTTATTGACAGCGTTCGGAACCGACTGCTTAAGGTGTTCTCCGAGGTACGGAGTCAGTGATAGTTATGTACTTAAGTCAGAAAAACTCATTGGTACACGCCCGGATTCGAACCATGGCCCTATGGCCTTATAAATGTGAGACAGGTTCGTTGCGCTTTGGGCTATCACGACACATTTAAATATCAGTAAAAATTATATAATAAATTTACTTTTATGGTTATTTTAACTATGGACAATAATTTCTATATTTCGCCTAAAAATAAATAACACCATAAGATGCTTAACAAAATAATCTAGCGACATATAAATTTAATTTATTGTTTTAACTCCAAATTAATGAATATAAATTTTAAAAAAATGTTTTGTCAAATACATAAAAGGAAGCGACAAATACAGGGTAAGTCAGAATGTTATGCAGGTTTTCAAAAATTTATTATGTGAAATATAATGAACATATAATATTGTGAGATATACGGTGTGAAAGGTAAACTCTCAAAGTTTAGTTTAGAGTAGTTTTTAAAAAAAAAACCATCACCGGTGTTCTATGTGAGCGCCTTTTGTTACACGACAGACATCAAGCCGATATTCAATCTCCTGCCAAACTTTCTGCAGCATATCGCGGTCGATATCAGCAATGGCTTCTGTGATGCAAGCACGCAGTTCATCCAGTGTTGTTGGAAGTGGTGGTACGTAAACACGATCCTTTACAAAACCCCACATGAAGAAATCACACGGGGTTAGATCGGGTGAACGAGGGACTAGTCGACGGACGGCCAGTTGATTTTCGTTTACAGATGCAGCCTGCATCCCTAAATTGTGTGTTCCACTTACGAATGGACCTCCCATCTGGCGGGTCTCTCTGATATTTGGTACGAAAATGTCGTTGAACAGTAATCACGGAGTTGTTAACATGGTAATCAAGCACACAGAACGACTTCTGCTCGCCATTCAGCGCCATTTTCTTTAACTGCTCTCCTGCTGACATCTTGCGGGCTAACGCGGAATCAGTTTCAGGAAACTAAACTTTGAGAGTTTACCTTTCACACAGTTTATCTCACAATATTATATGTTCATTATATTTCACATAATAAATTTTTGAAAACCTGTATAACATTCTGACTTACCCGAATTTATTGGACGAAGTTTAATTGGATTGAATGGAAAATTACGTGCATTCAACTGTACTATTTTACAAATATTTCTGTTTGTAAAATTATTGAAGTGTTGCCTTTCTATTAAATAAAAAAATAAACAAACCCTGATTTAAAAAATGTCCACCGAAGCGAATCTCTCGTATGAATGGTACGCTGCACACCCGCTTGCCTTTATATGAAATGATAGAAACTATAAAATGAAGTACTTTAATTTTATATGAAATTTCAATGCAATTTGTTTTCGGAAATTCTTTTTTTTTTACTAAAATTCATGTTAACGAGGTTATTAAAATTTGCACAATACGACTAAATAGGTATAATTTAAGTTTCACGTCGTCTAAAACATAAAACAATTATAAATATTGTTGTGAATAAAATCATTGCCAACCTAACTCTATAAAAAGTGACCTTTTGCAACAGACTTTCAAAGTAGGAATTTAGATGCTAAACTTGTTTTTAAATTGTTTTCGAAATAACAATTTAATGTAGGAATACAATGTACTGAATAGAGTTTTGCAGATCGCTGAAAATAATCGTATTTTTTTTTTAATTATAAAGTTTAAAAAATATATACAATTGTCAGTAATAGAGGTTTAAGTATGAAATTGCCATTCGAGCTACTGGCCATTTTAAATAAAAATTAAACTTGAATAGTGTTACTTTTTCTTAAAACATTCAGTAAACAGCCACTGTGTTCTAAACATGAACATATAAAAAATTCTATTGATCTTCGAATACGAGTTCCATCGTGTCTGTCATGATAATGGCAATCAATGCTGTGTTTGGAAGAAACACGACTAATGAAAGCACAGTGCATTTTTTGTCTAGTCGCTTTCACAGAAGAAATATTGACTTATGGAATGAAACAACACTTAGACTCTTACCTACTTGACTACAATTCATTCCAGTATGCGAAAAACCTTCTACATGTAAAAAATTTACTTTGTCCTAACAAACAATTTTGCTTCCGAAAATAGTAGAATAAATTGCTTTTACGAATTTTTTGGGCTCCTGCTTCTCCGATTGCTATCGCAAAGATGGGTAATCATATTGATAAAATAAAAATCTTTATTATCATTCTTTAGCTCTATATTTTTCTATATCTGCCTTCAAGATCTAATATTTTACTAAATCTAAAATAAAACATTATGGATTTTCTATAAACGACTTTCCCACTAACGATTGATTAAGCGTTAAAAAATAAGAGACATTTTTTTAATGACGTTAAACTGACACTGTCTGACATTTTTGGCAGCGCCTGAGACCCTTTTCCAATTTGATGTCTACCCATCACGTCGAAAGCAAAAGCGGTGCGGCTAAAAATATTTTTGTTTGAACCCATTTACTTTGATCACAATGCTTGAGATAGATTATGTTATATCAAAAGTCACAGTTTCAATACAGGTTTCCTACATTGGGTATATTATATTACTTAAGTACTGCACGTAGTCTACTAATCTCTTAGTACATACTGTACAAATAAAAAAGTGAGTCCAGAATTTTGCATTTATGTAACTGGCCCCAAAAATATTTACACCGACTCAAAGATCTTTCCTCTTTACGTGGAACGTAACTTTGCGTCAAAACCGATAATTTAAAAATAACGTACTTATTTTACTTACATTTGATTGATTCACTCTTGAAATTAACTTCCAGATCACTTTGTCCACTTTCAATGTTCGTATTCATACAGTTACTAGCCGACGAGCGAGCGCGGTCACTTTGTACAACGATAAGGTGGACCCACTAGTGGTTCTAAGCTTTATTGATTGATCGGCCGAGTGGTCAAAGACCCTAACTTCAGAACCAAAGGTCGGGGGTTCGATTCCCGTTCGGGAAAAATATTTGTGTGCGCGAACATGTCTATGTGTAAAATATCTATATATGTATATATTATAAAAATATTTAAGTATGTTTATCAGTCGTCTAGTAGGTATTCAAGTGCATGTCGACGAAATTTTTTTTAATAAATTATTATTCCATTCATTCATAATACGAGCATAATATTTTCTTACTTTGCGGCTAGATGGCGCTGTGTGGTGTATCCCGGGTATTATTATTATTCATTGTCACACATCCAAATTCGTTTCCAACGATTTTATGAATTCGCTAACATATACATAGTAATGTATGATAATAGTTACTAATAGGTATGTATCCTGGAAAAAATTGAATAAGAAACTAAGCCGAACTATTTCGTGTCAATTTGATTTTTCCTACTTAATTGGTTTTCAATATGCAACATTAGTGTACCTTACTCTAAACATAATAATATTAATCCGAATCCTTTTCAGCCCAAGTTACTCTGTGGTCCGAATTACGGCTTGTCACAGCATTTTCTTCTACAAAAATTGCATGCCGTACGAAAAGGGATTAATTCGTTTTTAACATTCGTGGCTTTTTTGTCGCGTAGCCTGTATGAGGTATTTTCATACCATATATTCCAATAAGTTTGACAGATCTTGGTGATATACCGTAATATTTCTTTTTTTGGTTTATTGCTGAGTGGTTTTCTTTCCGCGATTTCACCCACGTGCACAATACATTTATAGTAAAATCGTAATAAATTCATGTGTCTTCACTAAACTGAAAGCTCCCGGCAGTAACAAGTGGTGCGGGTAGCGAGGGACGACTCTTCCCCCTCGCCCACCTGGTCAGGTGTGTGCCGACCTTGAAAGCCAAAAAGCCATACATATTTTATGTTCATAATGAAGAAAAACGCAGGAGTGCCAGTAAAAGTATTGGAATTTCCCGCACGCTCGTATTTCTGCACTAAGAATTTCAACATCATTTTTGTCCTGTCCTCTCACTGGACTTGAAACTTTACAACCTGGCTTTACCAAAAATTTACCTACTGCACGCCGATGCCGGCACCCCGGATGCCACTATACGTTGCCACCGCTGCGTAGGGCGCCTACGCTGCGTTTTTCTTCTGACATGATGCACCGAAATTGTTATAGCTAATACCCTAGGTTATCTATTGTTACCAATTATATATTAAAACCAGTTCAGATGACACATTTCTAAACTAAAAAAGGAATCATGTAAATCGAACCAGTAATGCCCGAGTTTACAAATGGTAAGACAGACAGTGAGACGTTATGTTTTATAATTTGTCAATGGGATTCAGCTCATTTCAATGCTAACTCGGTATTATTTACTTCACTACTATACGTGTTATAACTCTATATTTTAGTGCCAACCTATAACTTGATACGACTAACTGGTTGTAATTTAGTGACCTAGATTATGTGAGTCGCGGGTCACGTCAGTAGATTTCACGGGTCACTTTTTTGATGTAGCGCATCTAACAACGGAATCGCTTCTCGTAGCGATGTTAAAATGACTTTTTTTCCACAACAACTTTAGTGTTTACTAGTAGTACTGTATCAACTGTTTGTACAATTTCTACCTACTTGTCGTATTTTTCATTTCTCCCTTTTAACTTCACACACTAATCACACATAAAAAAACATTTGAGACTCTTGCATTATGTTAGTTTAATGCTATTAAACAATGTTAGTGTGATGATGTTGTTAGGTAAAATCTTCGACATAGATCACTGATACAACCCCATCTTTAGCTTTGTTCTAGAAAGATCAGTCAAAAACATGATATCGAAATTATTCATGTGAATTTTATGAATTTTTAAAGCGCCAGTTAGTTTGTATCAATGAATATAAGGTTCCCGTGTTAGGTTGGGGTGTCAATATGGTTTTTACTTTATAACATGTCAGTCTAGTCTAGTCGATAGTCCGAAATGAAGGCCAAGTTTTAAGAAGAGCTGAACGAAATCTCAGTGTCAAAGTGAAGTGCAATTTTTATAAGAGTGTGGTTTAATATTTTTTAAATAAATTTATTTAATGGTTTTGTTCAAAGTATTTTCCGCTTCCTAGTTGATCCTATTAAGGTTGTCTGTGTTGCGTTGATGTTTTATTTTATTTTATACAATTTGTTCAATCTATCCTCTTATGTCCGAAATTAAAGCAAACAAAGCTTTGTAAAAAAAATCTTGAATATAGAATTTCTTGTATAGATTACAGTAAAACTGTAGCGGCTTTTATTTCGAGAAAAATTCTGAGAACAGACTTTACTTTGGCCGCTGGGCTATCTTCTTACAGTATATAAGTATATTCAATATATAAGGCTTTGACTTAGACACAGATATTTCTGAGAGACCTCTTTATCTTTCCATTTCATTTATTTTTTAAATAATTGGTTTTTTTTTTTTCATTTTAGGTTACAGCCTGAAAATTTATATCATCAAAGATATTTTTTCATGAAGTATATCAATAACTTTTCCTATATCGCAACTGCAATTTGATATTAGGAAATATCTACTCATAATTATTATTTATGATTCAAAATTCGAAAATTCCCGATGTGTGATGACAATCTAATGGTACCAAAATTTTTACTGTAAAGATTTTCTTATGTTTTTTTTGTTAATAGAGCTTTGGCCATATTGGCCTCCATATAGGTATGCCCTTGAAGATATATTGATTCATTGTTATTAGTTTGGGATATTAATTATGAAAGAAGAACAGACGGCCTACAAATTACACATTCGCAACATAGAAAATTTGCTATCGACATCCTTTGTTCCAAAATATATTTTGATGATGAAAATTTTAGCTGCAGACTTACGAAGAAATACTAAGTAATCTGTATTTATGTTAGCAGTTTTAATGACATTAAATCCGGGATTTATTCCAACATCCACCGAAAAGAACAAGAACTTTGTCGACATCTCGCAGTTTTATCCTCATATTGTCAGGACTAGGTATTACAAAAATATTACCTCGTTCTGGTAATAAAAATTGGAGGAAGAACAACATTAACAATTAAGTTTTTAGTTCATCAGTTTCGTTTGAATTTTTGTAATACTTTTTCCTGTGAATAAACACTTAAAACAATTATTATTCAATAAAATTTAAAATATTTTTATCTATCAATAATTATCAAATTTATTTAAAAAAAATCAACAGTACGTAAAAAATTGCAAGCGTTATAGAAATTTAAACAAAAACTCTGGCGTGAATTCGGGAAATTATCACTTAGGATATTGTTCTTCAAGTATATAGATTTATTAGATCTGTAGCATTCATTTGGACTCACGGTGCATTTTAAAAATTATATATTTCATTCTTCAGAATCAAATCATTTTATGTCCCCATGGGACTCTTTCTAATCAATTATGAACTTGTAACCTTTTTGCTTATAACAATATTATTTTCGATATTTCAGCCATTTCCTTTTTTAGGATAATGAAAAAGCCTATTTAATAATAGTGTTCTAAAAAACGGTTAAAAAGAAATAATGAAATCAGAATACTATACTTCCTAATACCTAAAGAAATTACAAACCGCCATTTAACTTCAACTAGGAAAAGTGACAAATCGACGGAGCAATTAGCCTAATTGCAGCTTTACGGGAACTGAAACTTACCGTCCGGTAAGTGTAAAATGTAAGCCAAACTTTGCCTTCCTCGCTTCCTTCGCCTTTGTATTAAATATAGTTTAAAAGCTTTCGAGTGGTTAATTATTTAATCACGTTGAAATTGAGTTTACCTTACACTTTGACAACAAAAATAATACAAATAGGTACAGACAGCACTGAATGTAATTCTTACGTATACTGGCGCTGTACTACTTATTTTGACTTTTAAGATTGTTCTTCAAGAACACTTGGTGCACTTGGGTTCGCTTTCCGTATTCGGCTATTGGCCCTTTAAATAAATTAACGGGTTAAGTTTATATGCTTTCAAATATAACGATAATTCACTCTCAAAGAGTCGCGATGACCAATATTCCAGATTGTTTAGAACTTTCTCCGACTCTCCATAATCTTCACAGATGTGTTTAAAACTTTTTTCAATTATTATTTTATTAGAGCCCTGAACTACTAATTATATATTTTTATTTCGGCGCATAGATATACACCTTACAAATTCACTCACCTTCGGATTGCCGACGACATTTACGGCGACAGGATCGCTGGCGGACTTGGGGCCTTGTTTAGAGGACCACTGTATATGGAGCTTCGGAACGAGTGTATTTCAGAGAGAATATTTACAAAATAAATATCATAAAAAATTATCGGTTCTCCTACACGACTACTACGACCCTACAATCGATATTGTTGACAAATACAATACTTTAATCCTTAGGGCAAGCTGTTTCATTAAATAAATCTAACTTCGCTAGAGACGTTAAATCGCGAAGCATTAGAGTAGGTTAGAGTTGGCATGTAGGTGGTTATGTAGTCCCCTTGAAGTAAGCAATATGTTGCATACTTAAAACAGATCTCTTAACCTAAACTCTAAAATACGATATCATATCATACCAAAGATATATGATGAACCACTTAACTACTTTCTAAAATGATATAAATCTGAGACAAAACTATTTACTTATGCGTAACAATATTACTCATATTTGTTTTGTGAATAATTATTTTTGGGACACGTCTCTGAACAAATACCGTAACATGGGACCTCTAACGTACTCGATTCTCTGTAGGTTAAATGAAGAATCCAACTCGGTTGGACAGCGTTCGGGTAGCTACAGATAGTATTCACAAGACGACAAAAGAATAACAAATTCAGCGCAATAACGTCTCACCAAAAATAATCTAAGTTATATGACAAACCACCGTGACAAACTGATTTAATCCGTTACAGCTGTTCCGCTAGTGGAAACCAATTATTACATTATCTTCATACAAACTTTGAGATTGATTCATTATCAAACGGTAAGTGATAACAAACAGGCACAATAATACAACATAATAATTATACAACACTTGTATTATGTATATATAACAGGATTACCAGCATAGATAAATCCAAAGGAATTCTGATCGAGCTTATAGATCTTGCCACAGAACTTTAATAAGAAGAACCTTCGTAAACGAAAGAACGAGAAAGGAAAGTAGGACATTTTAATCGACGAGGATAAATATTAACTCGCTCGCTGTCCTGTGAGATAAGAGATAAAAAGAAATACGGGTTCCGTAGAGCTTAAACTAGATGTTGGAATGGTCGTATAGTGGCTTACCCTCGGTAAGTAGAGAATCGCTCTACTGGGAAATTCCTTCCCGTATATTGAAACTTAGTAACCAACTTATGGAGCTGTCGTCTGAATAATAGACATAGAAATAAGTTAACAGCAAGGTCGATGATGTCTACAAATACGTACATATAGTTTCAAGGCGTTCGTATAAAATTCATTCAAGGAAAATATCTGCGTGAAATGCTATGGCAAATTGACATTTTATTTCATTTCACAGAACGTTTGACGAATATTGACTTTTATGTACTCCTGGTTTACAATATGTTATTATTGAAATGCAAAAGTTATGTACTCAGCACGATGTAAATTACGTACACACCTACCTATTTACTTCAGAAGATAGATAGATAATTATTTCAGAAAAAGTTTTTTCTCTCCATTTTGATTTGTACTTTTAAGTTACTCGTGACCATTAAAACCAGTTATAGTATGTAAATGTGAAAGCTTTTGTTATGCATTCCTTGGCACAGCAACTAGTAGAGGTCCAATTAGTCTTTGGAACACTTATAGTTACTTTGCGAGTCAGTTCCTACAATCATTTATCTAGTCAAATGATATTTTCCAATAAAATGTTGCAGATAGAAATCTCAATTAATATGTAGTAGGTACATAATATAATTTACTTTTTATTATTTATTGATTACATTCATTTATTTTTTTCGAACACCTTACCGAGTGTGATCCATACCTGTTTCTTAGACCAATTTAGTTTGTGCCCATAAAATAACGAATACGTTCGTCGGGCCCGCGGTTCGTCAAAAGCTGCAGTCAGATTTATTTGAGACTACGCGCGCTTGTGTCTAATGGCTCATGTGACAAAAAACCTTTAGAAGCAACGCTAAAATTATTAGAAATGGAGTCTGGAGAGTACGGAATGTGATGTGGGATTTCTGAGGATTAGCTTATTGTGTAGTACATGCAGTATGAGGTCTTGCGTTATCGTGAAGCAATGATGGTGGAAATCGGTCAACCTGTCAATTTTTATCAATCAAATTGTATCTGTCAATCAAATAGCTCGTGACCTTGAATGTAACCCGAATGTGTAGTACCTAGGACAGGCAGCGCTGATGTTTTCTAATTTTGCTAATTTAGCGCGATGAAGTCAAAGTTCTGGGTATGGTAACCTCAAGCCATACTGCAAATTTAACAGTAAGTTGATATGAATCGGCTTCCATGGCTGGTCTGCCCCTTTTTTTATTTTGCCAGTCAAATTCGTAATACAAAAACGATTAAATAAAAATTTATTTAAAAAAAAAATATCACTAATATTTCCACAAAAACACAGCTTTCATGTTACGCGCTATGTCTGGCTGGGTAAAGGCAGACGTGCTTGTGAAAACAATTGACAAGCAATTATCAAATTACTTCATTAATTTTGAATTCAGAACACCACTGTGTAGTTTTTTTCCACAGACCAGTCAACCTATAGACCGCGCTTTAATAAACGTCAGTACGAAAACGAAATCGCCAAAAAGTGGCGGGGTGCGGGGAGAGGTCGGCTAGTTTTCATTGGCTCGTTCAAAATTGACAATTTAATGGCTTCCGACGTGCTTCCAACTGACGGCTCACTAGTGACGTAGTTATGTAGTGTCACTACATAGCCTTGGCGAATGCTACTCCCTGTCAAAGCGTGGTCTATAAGGTTGACTTGTCTGTGTGTTTTTCAAATAAAAGCCACTGGTTTTATTTGAAAAAAGTAAAAAATTAAAAACTTGCACTTTGCAACTTTTATTTTCATTCTAAAAGAACAGTAGCTAGAACGGCAATTTTATACGTTTATAACAGAGCCTTTTAAAAATCCTTTACCCTAACAGCACGGGAAACACATGTATAATTACTTTTCATTTTTCATTGTACAGTACCTAAAGGACAAACGATCTACATACCCATCTTGTATCTTTTTATTATTACAGGAAAATAAATACACGAAAGACATTCTACATAATACGAAATGGAACACCACCCTGACCTGACAATAATTTTAGCCATTAACTACCACCTACAATTCACGGATGCGTAATAAACGCATACGCGGTATTTACATATGTACGAAACACGAATATATGCATATCACAGACAGTCAATCACGTATGCAAATATATAAATGGTACATTTGAAGCGCTCGATCGCGATAACTCCTTATCACATTCATGAATTATTAACATATGTAGATTTCTAATTATATTAGGAGTAAATTAATGTTTTCAAGCTAACACAAAAAAGGTTATTTAACCGTCCGTTTTTCGGTGAAAAAAATTGTTGTACTCCTGCTATAATTTTTTTCGAAATTTTCATAAATTTCTTCGATCGATTGGATTGAGGTTGGTTAATTGAACAGGCCAGCCCAATCCAGCCCAGACCAGCCTTCCGCATCCAACCTCGACACGGGCTGATGATGATGATGATGAAACCTTAAGGGGGTAAAATAGGGGATGGAAGTTAGTACGGAAAACCCGTCATTTTTGAGGACCGCTGAAACGAATCTCACTACATTTGGTAACTAGGTTTCTTTTGAGACGTAAACATTTATTTTGAAAAGATTTTTTTCGAAATTTTGTCACTAAGAGGGATAAATAAAGGATGTATGTTTATATGAAAATCCGTAATTATTAAAGTTCATACATAAAAATTGGTGTATTTGCTCTTTAGGTCTGAAACTAATATTTTAAGATTATTGGAAATTTATTAAGATAGTAAATTAAAGAATGAAACTTTGTATGAAACTTCCGTCATTCTTAAAGTTAAAACTATGAAATTGTTATTTGACTTTATGGCTAAATAGCAAAAAAAACACTTGTTTAAACTTTTAAGCATATTTAATCCTCATGTAGTAAACATAATAGTTAAAATTGAGATTTAACCTTTTGGTTGGAAATCGAAAAAGTAATGCATCAGTGTTTTTCTAAAATATCCCTTAATAAATACTTATACACAAGTGCAATTTATGCGAGCAAAGCCGCGGGCGGTCGCTAGTATTTATGTAAAAGTACTATGTATGTATAGGTAGATATAACTACTTCGTTTAAACTGAACAGATTATACATCAGTAAATACGCAAAATTATTGTTTCGGGGAATGACTACAGAAATTTATTATTAAGGTATCCGAAACACTCTTGACATCTTTTATTTTGAATACGATTTATGACTTTACAATTTAAACAATATATTCGTTATATCGTCGAGGTGTTTGTACTTTGCCAAAAAGCTTTAAGAACGATTCAAACTTCGCAGTTAACTTTAGGCAAAGTTGAAAGATGCTTACTTTAATACAATGTATTATTCTTGTATCAGTCGATACTTTTGTTACGGAGATTGCTACAGGGTATCAGGAAAATGTAATCAACTCGAATCACCAGCGATTTCAAACCTATAAAATGTGATATTACGTTTCCCGTAGAAACAATGGCATACTATGAACCGCAGCGAACGCTTAAATACTTTGTTGCAGATTTTACAGTTCTCGTATGAAACGTGTGTTGGCGTCGTGTCTGAGACTTTAAATGATGCCATTATTGTTTCATTTTCATACCTTCAAATACATTTCTAAGTAAGAAACGACCTGTAAAAAATTAATTAAGTAGGTTTTGACTTAGGTTTCATAAATATTTCTTCTTATCGGCTACAACAAAGAAGACACTATTAGATAGAAAATTACTATTTCTTACGACACAAACAAAATTTGCACTAATAAGTTATATTTTGCTTATTTGTCCGTATTGAGAAGAAGAAAAAGAGAATAGAGGAAATAAATAATAATCTAACAAATAATAAAAATGATAATGACGTGTACATCACAACAACGTCTATGCCCCAAAGTTGTATATTGGGTACCAAGCGAAGTCACCACATACAAATAACAACAAAGACCCGGTACCAGTATCATTATTCATCATATAAATACTGACCCGACCTGGGATTCGAACCCGGGATCTCCAGCTTCGTAGGCAGAGTCGCCACCCACTAGACTAAGCGGTCGTCATAATGAGTGACTATAGCGAAATATTCAAGTTGTGTAGATCAAATGCGGATTTCCATTAAATGCAAGAAACACACTAATATTAACCTATTCGCTACTCATTAACCAAATTCGGTCAAATTAAAAATCACGATCCATTTAATTGACAGAGACAATTGATTGATAATGATTGATGACAACTCAAAAGCTTAATCTAAGACACAGCAGAAAGCATGTAAATATGAATTCCATGTAGTCGATAAGCCAGTCATTTATTAATGAAATTAATTAAATATGAATTATTATCTAAAACTACTTATGAATCCTGATTCAAAACTCGACAAGCAATTAAATTAAAATTGACGAAGCTATATCTATTTGAGTCAGTTAGGAAATCGTTTTGCCTTTCATCGTTTAAGCGACAAAGTAACAAAACGTAATTGCGTCTGTGAGTCTTTGAGGGAATCAACTTAATATTACATTATAATCCGGTTCACGCTAGGCTGAGACAATTTAATATTAATGAGCAACGATACAACGCCTTTCGCGTAACGGATTAACGTATTGTTCTGTATTATTTATGGTAAATTTAAATTGACATTGCTTGACAGATATTGTATTCGTGATAATCCTCAGTGATAACCACATTAAAATATTTTTTGTATATCGCTTAAAAAACTAAAAAAAATAGGCCTTGTAGTAAATTCATATTCAATCAATTTACGTAAATATATTGTAGATGTATATTAAAAAATTTTAATTATCAAAATTCTAATAGCAATTTGCGGTGTGATAGCCGAGTAGGTAGCGAACCCGCTTCTTGTTTAGAAAGCCGTGGTTCGAATCCCAGGGCATGTACCACTGAGTTTTTTCTAACTTATGTACATAACAATCAGTGACTGCGTCTCGGTGAGCACGTTAAGCCGTTGGTCCAGGTTAAAATCCACCAACCCGCACGGCAGCAGCGTGGTGGATTAAGCTCTGATCCCCTCATCCCGAGAGGAGGCCTAAGCCTCTGCAGTGAGGCATTGATGGGCTAATGATATGGTGCTCTTATTAGTAACTAAACCATAATGAAATTACGAACCAACTATTAAAATGAATAAAAAAATACACATCAACATTTCATAATTTATTGTATTAGTAACATAATTAGACAGCTTTTATTTATCGTTCAGATTTTATTAATTGCTTTTCTAGGCAAGATTAAATGGTGAAACTTCAGTTAAATCAGTTACTTTGTAGATAATTTTCAATGTCTGCACCTTAAGCCAAAGCAATCTTGTAATATTTGCATCCGACGCCGACGACAAGGTTTCTTGCTATCTCCAACCAAGTGAGTCCCGCAATTCTATTCTGTTAACAGGTGGAAACTAGAGGCATTGTGTTAGGATTGCTTGCGATCTCCTTATCTCAGTTTCTCACAGCAATGGATATTAAAGAGGAAATATTTGAAATTCATGCCAGACATAATATTCATAGAATAATTTAACGAGACGGTTTTATCGAAGTTTTTCAGCAAAGTGTATTAATTACTATGACGTCGTTCAAAATTTTAAATAACGAAATAACGCTATAAAGTATCGAAGTTTCAATAATATTTCAAAAAATCATGTCAAGGATAGGAAGGAAAACTCATCCTAGATGGCGCTGTGTGGGATATCCCAGATAATATTATTATTATAAATTATATTAATATAATGTCGCAGTTTGTTAAATGCATTTTATTAAAATCGTTTTGTTCAAACTGTTTCATTTTACAAATTATGATTAACTACGTATAAATATATATGTTTCTAATATTTGTCCTTTATAAGAGCTAACTTCACTATCCTCTTTTGGTTAGTTTTTGTTTATTTTGGTTTGTATTTTTACAGACTGTTAAAGTAGTACAGTCAAATTAAGTCATTTTTTCATAAAGATTGGAATAAATTCTCCGGAGAGGTAAAAACGTTTGTGATGGCTTTGTATGAGTGAAAAATTGAGTTTATAAAACAACATGCATTTAGCACCACTACAGAAGGGGGTGAAAATGGCTAAAAACTATTTATTAGTCATAACTGACCAGGGACTATAGATGTATTCAGCGTAATTTTTTATATGTTTTATTACACTTTAATCTACAATATTACATTTTATTTACTTTGATCTGACCAACGCAGCGTTAGAAAAAAATATATGTATATATGTTAGTGTTTTTTGGTGATTGCGGCATTGGGGAAACCTGTGTACTTTCGTAAATTGAGGACAGAATCAGATATTTGACAAAAATGCATGATTTAGGACTCTGAGTGCGACATACGGAAATTAGTTTTTCAAGCTTTTCTGCTGCTGTACTTCCGGGGAAATTTTGATGGTTCTAAAAATCATCAGAATCATACTAGTTTAGTTTCCATTATATTTGCCCGTTAAAAAAATTGGCATTTTTATATGGAACGTAATATTTTTCTAGTATTTAAAGTAATGCCGTATGAAATCCGTGCGTGAAGAGGCGCTCAGCAAAGAGACCTGTGTCACTCAGTTCAAGCACCTAAAATTTGCTAAAGAATACGTATTTGTCAAAGACATGACTAGTATACAAAATATTAAGACATGAAATCTTTAGGTACAGAATGCATTATGAAAATAAAAATAATACAGTTTTCTTGTTTAAATATTTTTTCCCTCATTCACCATTTTTGCCGTTTAGGCGTAACCTTATTGATCAAGATTTTTGTTGCGTGTTTTCAATGAATATTTGTGTATTTATTTAGGTGACTTGAATCAAATGCATCCTGTGATGAAAATTACCTAGTTGATTAAATTAGCGTTCAGTTCAGTTCAGAAACGTAATTCTTCTTTTTCAATGAAATATTCTAATATCTTAGATGTGATGGTAAAATGAAACCTATTTTAGGCCAATACAATTTATGGAAAAAAAATGTTTATAAATTTGCCAAATAATATTGTAGTGACACACAATTGTACGCATTTTAAATGTCAACGACGTTATCACATCTGTAGAAGCTGATCTATGTAATTCGACTCTCAGTGGTTCCGTCCGGTTGCACTGCTTCGATCTTGACAAAACCTGGCTCTATGATAGACTACATATATATTATTATCTAGAATAAACATGCGCACTAGCAAAATTGCACTTAATTACCGCGCATGAGAGTTGTTTATTACTAATGACATTTTTCGATTTTGATGAATCCACGCTGAGTCACAGGTTCGGTTGACCGATAGGATTGTTAGCAAACAGATAATAATACCAAACATAGCATAAGTTTATTGATATGTAATTGTAAATTTTATCTTTAACATAATGTGTAATAAATTTTTACTGCCCCTGAAATGCATGCTGTTAAAATATTTAAATGTGGGAAAAGCTTCTGAAAATTATAAGACACAGCACTTTTCATGAAACAAAATAAAGGCTGATGACCCTGTGCTCAAAAACACATGAGTGTCATACCTACCTGTAAAAAAATGCAAAAAGTTGGCTCCGTATGGAAAAAAAATCGCTTGTAACATTTTTGAAGCTGGTCAAAAATATATATATGCGTCATATTAAACTTTCAATACTTTATGACAAAAAAAACAATATTCACAAATAAGGGTGATAACGTCATGTGTATCTTATGCAAAGTGAAAGCTTAAAAATAATAAAATAAAGAGTAATGTCACAAAACGTTTACAAAGTCTTAAGTTTTATAATGTTAACTATCTAGACAACTAAAATAGAAACCCATTACCACATTTTTCATATGACCTTTTAGAATAAGCGACTTTAAATTCGCTGTAATGACTTGAAAATACCGGGTGTTCAACTGAACATACTCCAAACTTATAGAGCGTCTAGAGCTTACCGAACTAAACAAAAAGTTTCAAGCAAGCAGATGGCGTAAACTAACGGTTACCGAGAAAACCTTGTTTAAACTTTCACTTTTTTATCGCTTATCTTTTTTTTATAGCAACCAATACAAATCCTAATGCATAAATATAATATGAATGTAATACATTTTTATTAAATTAGGTTCATTCGTATACTCAACAAAACACGACGATACCATAGTGTAAATAAGACTTACTGGTGGTTTAACAGTTTTGATATCGTTGGCTAAGTCGACGCCGGCCGTCTAGACATGGCGGATAAGCTAAGGGTAGTCACTACATTAAAATTATTAATAATTTTTACTTTTCTAATTTTGATGTTATAAAACTTCAGTTTGAAATTAATATCTGATTACTTGATTGCTTTTTGATAATAGATGATCTGTTAGTATGTATACAAATAGTAAACTTTACACATTTTTTCATGCAAAAGCAGCTTGTGTTTAAACGAAAAACAAAGCGGTAGTGTCTTCCAAGCGCGTCCTTTATTTATTTCAAATAAATGAATAAATTTGTGTTAATCGTCTTTGGAGTAATATACCATGCCACAGCGCTGATTATCCTACGTCGTCAAGTATATGAAAAATACTAATTTATAGTGCAAAAAGTCACTCTCTAGACCAACAAAAAATTGGTCTACTGTTGCGCACTCGAATCAGCTCCAATAAGACCAAAAAGGACTAAAAAAAAACCAAAAAATATGTAAGGAAATTTAAAAAAAAAGCAAATATGAACACAAAATACTAATAAGGATCGAAAAGAACGGAGTTGGACCTGACATGACTGATAGCATTAGATAAAATCAACTTAAACAGAAAAAGACCAAAAAAAAGCCCATAAGGACCAGAAAGACTGGTAAAAAAATTGTAATAAATAAAAATATCAACATTTTTGTAATAGGACTTTATACTTTTAATTTACTTTTAAATAAATTAATATTTAATTTACATAGATTTGAGCTAAAAATTAACCATAATCAATGATAAAAAGTACTGGCTGGTAAAATGCCACAGTAAAAGAAAAATAAAAAATGCGAAAAAGCGGTAAATTCGTTCTTCAGTTGTTTTGGCGAGTGCTAATTATTTACTTAAACAGATGTTAGTATAAAATGAGTTCATCAGATTCAAGTATAGATTTAACGCGTTTTTTTTAGCGAGGGCGCCAAACTATCTCGTGCCTAAATAGGTCCCTTTCAACCCTTGTGTAACAATCTACTATAACATAACACCATACTCTCGTCCTTCACACAAATTGAGACACTCCATCATCGTAGGTGATTAATTAATGTCATTGATATGAATAATATCCAAGTTTACAGGTTGACGCTGTATTAACGCATCAATTTGTGCTTGTAATATTCTTCTGATGTGTTGTTGATGCTAAGGAACAGGTTTCAATTTTAGCGTCAACAAATAACCCTTAGATAAACTTAGCCTATATCAAATTTTGTAATAACTGTGTCATATTTGTTTACTTTGTAATCTTTTAAGAAAACAAACATTATTATTATTACTTTCATTGTTGCCTTTATATTCGTAGAATGGTTAAATTATGTATTTTTTTATTTTGATCTGCGATACATATTTTACATAATAACTTCACTACTTACTATATAAAGAAGAAATTTGTCATAGACCCTTGTCAAATATTTCTGTTATGTATGGACAAGTATGTCTATTTATCACAGTTATTTTTCTTGGAGATTGTATGACCTGAAAATATATTTATTTTAGTGTTTGAAAGTTTTGTAGAAGGCAAGTTAAGTAATCGTTTTTTTTTTTATTTTTTATTAAAATAGTTTTAGAGTTTTAGATAATATAAGACAAACCTTAATCTGTCCTCTCCATTTGTATTTATTCGCTACGTGAATAGAAAAAGCTTAATAATATCGACCCATAGATGTTTCGACCACCAGAGCTAGTCAGAATTGCTGATAGGGAACTCCATATATACGGATTGATTGAACTGGAATCACTATTGTCTGGTTTTTTACATCTTTCGTTTATTTTACTGATGGTCCAAATTCCTTAGTGTTTGTCTATTCAAATTTTCATTTCATTTAATACGAATTTTATCCATGTGTATTTATACATGATTTATGCATTAGCTCTTTCATTTGTTGTTCAGATTTCAATAAACGCTTAAAAATTTTGAAATCGCATTCAAATATTTCACTCCCAAATATGTTATTGCGATAAAGCTTAAAGTTATTACGTAAAATGGCCATTTTCAATATCCTACAACCCAACAACTATACGTTGACTGCCTTTTATACCCTCATAATTTCCATTCCGTTAAATTAAGCCATATCCACGCGGCCATTACCTACCTTCGGAGGTATTTCATCATCGAAATTGTCCGAAAAAACTTTTCCCATCAAAAATAATCTTCGAGGCGGGAGTTTCATCAAATCGTTTTTATTGTTTTATCCGTCCCTCGAGTATGACAACAAAAAATTTAACGTTATCGAGCGCGAACCCTTTTTCTGGTCCGCGAAAACAAAGCGGTTTCGTACATGAGCTTAAAAATATACAAGCTGATTAAATATGTAAGTACGATAAATACACCGACAATTCAGACTTTCCTGGAAATAAAGCTATTTGTATGTGAATTTTTACTAAAATGTTTATATAATTATTAGATACGAATTGGTGCCTGAAGCATTTGATTGTGAAGATTGTGGGAATTGTAATTATATGAATTAGGTAAAATAGTTAAATTTAACACGCTTGCGATAGAAACAGGATACATTTACAAAAAAAAATAATGAAATTACTTTAAATGTACAGTGAAGAATAGAAATCGGGCATAAAAGCTTAGCATCCAGACCTGCAGTGTGTACAGATTGAGTACATTGTGACGTCCCCATAGTTTTGTGTGACCTTTCTTTAAAATCCATTGCAAGTTCTTCACACTTTCATTTGCTAAACATATAAAGGCAAGAAATTGACAGCAGCGCATGCTTTAGCTAGATTGTGTATTCTCAATTGTAACTCATCATCATCATCAACCCGCGTTTCTCCACTGTAGGATATAGGCCTCTCTCAAGGCTCGCCACCACAGACACGGTCTTCCGCCTTTCGCGTCCAACTACTCCCGCTATGGTGCTTCAGGTCATCTATCCACCTGGCCGGGGAGCGTCCAACTCTTCGCTTTCCGGTACGTGGCCTCCACACGAGAACTCGTCTACCCAATCGGTTATCGGTTATATGGCAAATGTGACCGGCCATTGCCACTTTAGTTTGCTGATCGCTTTGGCTATATCGACAATTTTGGTTCTTTGACGGATTTCAGTGTTTCTGATTTTATCCATCAAAGATATACCGAGCATCAACAGCACGCTAAGCGACCTTAAATTTGGGAACCAGTCCTGCCGTGAGAGTCCATGTTTCGGCACCGTACGTCATTGTGGGTAGGACGCATTGGTTGAAGACCTTGGTCTTCAGACATTGTGGTAGTGGCGACGAGTACAGGTGACGAAGCTTCCCAAAAGCAGCCCAGCCCAGCTGAATTCTTCGATCAGCCTCTTTCTTGAATTTTGACTATACATATCGAGTGCGAATATATGTGGAAGGTGTGAAGATTGTTACACGGGTGTCCGCGGACGATCGTCGTCAACTGTTTCGCCTACAAATCGATAACGTACACACTTAAACTAGCGTTAGATGGTTGAGTTGAATGACCAAAATGCTATCTCAGCTGTAATAGATGTTTTTGCCAATTTTGTTGCTGTCAGGCTAAACAGCTCACAATTGAATTAATCTACTAATCTCAACTATATATCATGTCATTTCAACATTCATTGACAATTTATTAATTCTATCTCTGAACTTATAACCTTCTATTAAATTTGAATGTTCTATTTTTTAATTTTTTTTTATAATAACGTTTACATCACAACTACGTCTAGGCCCCAAATTAAGCATTCGCTTGTGTTTTTGGTACCAAGCGAAGATACCACATACATATTACAACCATGAACCGGTACCAGTATCAATATTCATCGTATAAATACTGACCCAACCTGGTATTCGTACTCGGGACCTCTAGCTTCGTATGCAGGGTCGCTACCCACTAAACTTTCAAGATTTATTTACAAGATTCCATTTGAATTTAATTAGATAATTGTAAAGACACTTATTTATTTTTTATAGAATATATAGAAAGTCGTATTACAAATCCCAGAACATGTACCAATGAGTTTTTTCTGACTTAAGTACATAACTATGACAGAATCCCTGTTTTGGAGAGCACGTCAAAACCGTCGATCCCGGTTACCATCATCAAATGGCAGTCGTTAATATCCACCAACCCACACTGGAGTAGCTTGGTGGATTAAGCTCCAAGCACCCTCATCCCGAGGGGAGGACTAAATCTCTGCAGTGGACAATAATGGGCGCATATGGACGAATGGAATATATTGTAAGTTTTAGCATAATGTAGCTAAAGTCACCCTACAATCGGGTCATGAAGAAGAGAACTCGTAAATGAAATGTGACATAAAGATGCTATGGAGCTTCAAAAGTAAAAGTATATGGACCATGATGTTGAATGTGAATAAGGGAGTCGACATAGATGATTTCATTTTCAATTCGATATAAAACTTCATTGCCCGATTATATCGACCGGCATCTTGCACCTTTTTTGCTGTCAATAAACTGTTGATCTAACATGTATCGATATCAACGATACTCGTAGTAGTTAAATGTCAATCGATATATAAAGTTTTCTATCGAGTCCACAAATATATCGAAATCATCTGTGCTCGTGCCCTAGTTGGAAAAGTTGCGAAAAATAATTACATTGCTACTTCGTTCTGTTATGAATTCAATGGCCTGTGTACTTCAATTTTCTTTACAAGATATGTGAAAATATATTCATGGAGAAATACAACTTTGCATTTCATCTTCTTGACTAATTACTATGTGTTATTCTCATGCCTTTGCTTTTACCTAAATCATCATTGATGAAGATACTGAATTTTTTTCCTAATATTCAGCACGGGAAAAATGAAAGAAAAATTATTAGTCGGGTATATTGTACATTGTAATGAATGGACCATTTCGCACTCGAGTAGATTAGAAATTATGAATGATATATATACACCGTACGCAATATAATAGCCATGTTCAAAGGTGAAAAGTCATTTCAACTTTTATATTACTCCAATTTTCGGTATTTGATTTATGTTTATAGATGAAGCTTTCGTTGACGATTATTTGTGTATTATTATTTATAAGTTAACTTTTATTGTGACGTCATTGAATATTTTTTAAATACAACATTTTATTATGTATACTTATCTACCTTAATGTATAGATGAAAGTTTAATAAGGAGTGACTAATAAATTGACTCTGTAACGTATATACGGTCCACAGTCCAATTAAATGTAATCTATTTTCCGTGAAAAGCGAGAAATTTAATTATGAATTCCCTTTACGACGTAGACACCCATAACAAAGAGTTTTTGAGAAATTCAACCCCCTGAGACGATTAAAAAACCGGACAAAACGGTTTTTGACTGCTATTAAATAATAATAATAATATCTGTGACATCCCACACAGCGCCATTTAGTCCCAAAGTAAGCAAGTATTATGCTTGTATTAAGGAGTACTAGACAACTGATATATATACTTAAATATTCTTTTTTTATATAATATATAGATACTTTATATTTATCAAGAAAATATAAAAATAAAATGGCCTGACGTCACACATAGGTACGCCGTACGGTGTTGCCCTCTGTAACTAACAGGACATTTTAAACATTGTAACTTTGTTAATAACGATTTATTTTTTTTAAATTTTTAAATGGCCCATGTGTAGCAACGGGCCGCTACACATGGGCCACGCAGGGCGGAAAGGCGTTTGGAGGACCGAACACGACTGATCGCGGCGGACACAGGAACCGGAATGATAGCGGCCATTTATGCCGCGTATTTTTTAAATAGACATGCGTTTTCGTGCCATCTGACGGTGAGTATGTGTAAATACGTTATAATTACGGAACTTCCAGGCCGCGATTACGGATCGTACTTGGCCAGTTTTTTTTTTTGGTTGTACCAATTACAAGCTTTCCCTTTTAGCGACTAATTCTCTCTTCGTTTTTCCACTTCTCTGCACTTTACAGAAAATAAATCCGATGATTTCTCGGCGTTCAAACAGTTTGTTAATTCATACTTTAAACTTGAATCAAATTTTGTTATCATCAGTCACTTTGATATTCGCTGAATTTCACGACTCGAAGGATTCAAACCTGATATGTTCACTTGTCAAGTTCGCCTCATACACTAGAGGGTGCAAACGTTCTGCCGCTTTAGGAAAAAATCTCAGCTAATTTAATTGATAGTCGCTTGTTTTTGACTGTAGTTTCTGATACAAAACTAGTGATGAGGAAATGACGATAACCAATGTAGCGAACGTTGAATGTAGCGTGCATTGAAAGCGAACTTTCTAATTTGAAACCTAACATTGACTAACATTTTGTGGATCATTTTGTCGTTGTGGAGCAGATGATTTATGGATTTATGGAATACAGTTAAGCCTGTATTCCATATAGGCTTGACTGTACAATATTATCGATTATTCGAAAAAAAAAATTACAATGTACGAAAAAAAAAATTACTATTTAAAAACAGTTTCGTGTTCATTACTAAAGCTTACATATTCAAACGAATTACATTGAATAAAAGTATTCATAAATTATAATAACATTTTTCCACAACTTCGCCCGCACAGATTAGAGATGTAAGTCAGCTTAAATTACATGACTCCATTTCCTCTTTCCTTCCACGGACTTTAACCGATCTTTCGACTTGGATGATCCTTTAACCCTTACACCTCCTCGGATGTAACGTAGTTTTCTCCCATCATTTCCGAAAGACTAAAAATACTATTGCAATTCTGTACACTATTTAATTGTTCCATTAAATGAATGAATGCATAACTCGGATCCTCATCATCCCGTATGTTTGTTTCATTTTGTTTCATCAAATTTAAGTAATCTCGTTCAGTTAAAATAATAAAAAAGGCAGTCAACTAAAAATCTTATTACACATACGAAACACTAAACCTCGTACATAAGTTCTGTACTTATATAAAAAGGATGCTATTTATAAAAATGTAAATAATTTTAACGTAAACTTTATTTCCGCGATGCTACAACCTGTTGGTCGCGTAAGTATTATGTAAATGCAGGGCTCTAACGCGAAATGAAACGGAAATTAGCTATTACGGTACAGGTTGTGGTGTTGAGGCAACCCTGACTACAAATGCAACAAGTTAAATTACAAAATACTAGCATTTAGCACTTACTTCGCTTGCATTGTTTTCTAAATTCGAATTATTTAGTTTTTATTCTACGTAAATATTAACGCATATTACTTACATTTTAAGGTAAACTTTTTTACATATTCATATGGTTCTATTTTATCTATTTAAATATTAAAATACAATCAGAATAGATTACGTGATTCTTGAGTTAATATATAAACATTCAAACTAAATTACAAAAATCATATTTTCGGTTCAGACATGACTAATTAGATTATAATAAATTTTCCGACAAAATATCCTCTACACAGATATCGGTTCATAATAGTTTTATAATAATTATAGTGTACCCTTTTTTGGTGTTCAGATTATGAGCTTTTATTTGGAATAAGGACGTAGCTGGATACATTTTTAATGAAACCTTAAATGCTGTCTTTTAAAATTTATTGAAAAGAATCATAATTATTATCTTATGCTACAGGTATCGAATCCAAACACTTATGTAAACGCTATGCAAAACGCTCTATTCAACTTGCCTTCCAAATATCATATATGTCAAAAACTTAGGTTACGCGGCTGACGGCCCCAGACCCGTTCCAAATACGACACATATATGCTTCGTGTTTTTGAATTCAATTCGAAGCATGTATTTCATTCTCTCGAATCTGCTGGTAATCGCTCTGTGAGCGGCCAGCGCTAGATAATTTAGCTTAGGGGATCGCCCTGGACCAGAATAGCGCTATTATAACAATGAGTGAACTTTAACTGAACCGTACCCGTAGTGCAACGTTTTATGCGTCTCGTATCGCATCATAAATTTAACTGAAAGTTGAGACTTTGATTGCACCTGAAACGCAACAGCTTTCAAAAGAAATTTAACGGCTGTCAAAATGGTTGATGTTTGAACTTAAGCGCGATATCGATTTTCGCATAGCTGAATCGTAACTTGATCACAATCGAAACTGAATTAGAAACTAATTGAGACCAAAAGTAAATATTTTAATTTAGCACTTTTGAACACTTTTAGCGATTTTGAACCTTGCACTCTGTCTGCTACTGCACTGCTCAGGCGACCTTGGTATATTTCACGTGTAATATTCGTAGCTATCCCTATATTTATACGTACAATAAATCAGTCTTTACTGTGTTTTGAACACCTCTTTCACTGTGTGAACTGACCTGCGTAGTAAAGACAAAACTGTTAAACGTCATAATATTCAATTTCATGAAAAAATGAACCAAAATAGTAGGTACCTAGTTGTCAAATGAACTTTTTAGTCCGATAGCCTTTAAAAATTATAATCTCTATAGAAAAAAAAACCGTATAATTTTTAATAAAATTGCAAATAAAATTTATAAAAATTAAAAAATTATATCGGTTTAACTACATCTGCACGTACCAAACACCACCTACATATATAATTTAAGAAAAGGAAACCATTTCGAGGTATTTGACATATTTAACTTTCACAATAGAATATCCGCATGATTTCCTGACGGTAACTATGCATATGTCGCAGGCTGATTTGATAATTCGAATTTTCGCGAAAACCTTGGGGATTATGCAAAAACACGGATAATTAGACAATGGTGAAAACATTTCTCAATCTTACTGGAAAAAGTTAAGGTTTTTACAAACTAGTCGCTATAGTAATACTGCGAAACGAAACGTTAGCTATTTATGAAATATAAACGCTGATTGGCCAGTCGGAGCGCCCAAATTGAGACTTCCTCTGATTGATTGACGTTTTAAATGTCAATCATTCACGCGCGTTGTTTGTTTATGTTTTTGAGAACAACTCTTTTGTTGTTTTAAATGTGGTTAAAAGTGTCCAAAAGTTTCTATGAATCGATATTGTTATTTCTTCATAACTCAATGATCTAATACTTCAAAGCTCACAGGGTAAAACTAGGAACCAATCAGAATAAGATTTGGTCAGTAAGCAACAATCTAGCCAATCAGAGTCAAGGATATTCAATGTTACTAGAGCGACTCACGTTTTTCCAAAAATCCTATCTTTTTCCAGTAAGATTTACAAATGATTTTGCCACTGTCTAATTATCCGTGTTTTCGCAATATACCTAGGGTTTTCGCAAAAATTCGAATTATCACATCATCCTACTACATAAGTAGATAAAAACGTATTTATCTTTAAGTTAACTTTATAGAGCACTTAACCGCCTCATATTTTTCTGTCAATAACACCGGATCATTTTAATTTATATCTATAATGTCGCTTTCGTCGTTAGACATTTCTTTCGTGACCGTACCAGATAGAACAGGACATTTATGAAATCACTTCGATGTCTGTACAACTGTTGCACGCTAAAACCACTTGACATACGAATTTTAAATTTGATATAAAATGGTGGCCTAATCACAAGAAGTGGTGTAAATAATTTAAGTCTTCGGTGATTCATACCCCTTCCCCCTACATTTAAACGAAACCTTCTAAAAATCTGAAAAATGTCTTGTAGGTAGATATTGATTAGAATGTTCAATCAAAATTACTTCTAATAATTTAAATATTATAATAATATCTTGAGCGTGCCACACAGCGCCATCTAATCCCAAACTAAATAAAGCTTGTATCATGAGTACTAGACAACTGATATATGATATAATATATGCATATATAGATATTTTACATCTAGACACGGAACATAGAGACATGTTCATGCACACAAATAATTGTCCCGGGCGGGAATCGAACCCGCGACCCTTGGCTCCACAGTTAGTGTCTCTAACCACTCGGCCAAACGGTCAGTCAATTTAAATACAGTCTAGCTCGGGGAAAACACATTTTTTTGGTGAACATATACCAAAAATATATATGTCGTGGTGCGCAACTTTCAGTGTACGAGTTTGATTTGAATTTGACCAATTTTTTTTTTAGTGTTCCATTATTTATTTATTTTAAATTTTATTTTCTAATAAACTATCCATTTAATTAAGTAATCTAATATTTCTTATATAATCTTATCCGCATATAAAACTAAGTTCTTGAGACAAAATATAGTTTTCTGAACAACGTCGCCTTATTTACGAAAGTTAGATCAAAGCAATTACAGCGTCACACGTGGACGCGTACTTCCGAACTGTAGACACCGTTAACGTAAATACTAGTTTTTACGATTCGTCCTAGTTCCATCACGTCTGTTATGTTACCATTCCGTTCCTATACGGACCACAATAAACTCGCTTAATTGATCGTTCTTTTATAAATACGTTTCATAACATACTGGCTTTTTTTGTGACTTTGACCGCATTATTTTCTCCATTCGCATTATTTGGGTAATGAACGTTTTGCACATTATATAATTGTGTCACTCCCGCCATAGAGTAACAGAATTGACTGTGATCTCCGCAACAAATAATATTCGATTATGTTTTACATAGTTTTAAATTCTAATAATAATTCAATCGACTTGTAGAAACGATATTGTGACGATTCTTTTTTTAAATTTTTAATTGAAACACATATAATCAGTGGGACAAAACAATACATTTTTCATAATACAAAAAAATTTTAGAGCGAAATATAATTTAAAAATTCGGTTTTAAATCCAATTAATAAATACAAGTTAAGCGGTAATTACTTGATGCAAAAAAAAACTCGAATTGAATCTTTTACAAAGTGCGATTTCAATAAAATTTAGCTAACGCTTGAACGAAAAACAAGTTATGTCAAAAAAAGTGCAAGATTAGTTTCCATTCTTACAACTATACATGCCGTAATTCTCAGTTACAGTTCCCTTGTAAAAGTCTTATTTTATTGAAATTCGTCTCTTTAAACGAGGCCGTTTTTCTGTTACAAAATTTTCCCAATTTTGGTCGTCGCGACGTAACAGTGACTGAAGAATATCCAAAAATGTTACGCGTGTTGGCTCCAAGTATATAAGTATATTCACAGCTACGAAACTGTGACTGAAAATAACTATATAAGAAAACCTTTAAATATACAAAGAGACTTCGATAATGCTGAGGATTTACCTACGACTCGATCGGCTTTTTGAGCTAAAGCCTAGAACCGTCCACATCTTTGCAGCATAAACGCGGTTCCGCAACTTTGTGCCGAACTTGGACCGGTGAATACCATAAACTTATTTGTTTTATTTATGGAAACCAGCGTCATCGGATATAAATGAGTTAGGCTAAAACCTGTAGTGAAACTAAGCGTGTTACACTGTTCTTATCAAGAAACAATTCAGTATGTGTAATAATAATCTTGAAGTTGAAACACATTTATTTGTCGTCAATATATTGAAAAAGTAGATCTAATCATGGTTTAATCTAAAACACGAAGCTGAAACCTGAAACACATTTTATCTGTGTTCAATATATAGAAAAATTGGGTCTAAAACGAAGATTATTTTTTTCAAGAAATAAATATATTGCCATCTGACAGCTTTGGCTATATATTAGAAGTACGTCATATATGAACACGGTTATGAAAATATACAATAACAACAACAAATCGATTCTTAAAACCATTTTTTATCAACATAAAAGCGATCGTGAATTGTGAAAGAGTCGGGATATGAATAATTTCGCCATTTTTTCCCTAAAAATATTGAGGACGAAGAAAAACGAGTGCGTAAATTTTTATTTCGCCAAAAAGCCCACCTCTATTCGTTTATGATGAAGAACGGGGTCTGCACGGGACACGAAATGTTTTCCGTCCGGCAAAGATCTGAAATATGCGTGGAAAGTTATATACCTCAAGAACCTTGACCGGAGAAAGGGAGCTCGGAAACTGCTTTATACATTTAAAAGGAAAGGAAGAAAATCATATTTAACTTTTGCCTGCGCGACTTCGGTTTTCACGACTAGAATTATTTGATTTTAAAAATGTAAGTATTTTAAGATAATTTTTTTTACTTATCTAATTTATTTTGTGAAAATTTACTCTATATTAATTTTCATCTTCCCGATCTGCTCCTAAAATAGCAACGTAATGATACATGCATACCATTGTGGAATCATGATTACATTCATATACAAGTTTCATTATATGCAGTTTTTTAATAGGTTAAATATTCAAAAACCCAGAAAATCATACAAGTTACAGTACAAAAGCAAAAATAAGTTACATGGGCACTCTTCGTACGCGCAGAGCGAGAGTACCTACTCTGCAACGTACTTACTGTATTCCTATTGGTCCAAAAATTTGCCGCCTAACAAAATGTCATCTATTACGCAGGTAGTGCGCAGGTGCACATTTGTGTGACTTATTTTTTCTGTCAACCTGTACTGTTTTATAAAATACCTTGTAAGTTCATAATTGTATCAAAATAAATGAAAACAATACTAAACAGAAACTTCACAATATTTCTAATCAAATCAATTCAAAAAGTTTTTATTCAATATAAGATGTTTACACACACTTATTGAAAGTCAAAAGTAATTAATTAGATGATTAGGTACCGCTTCCAAAACTAGGAGAAGAACCGGCAAAAAACTCCTTCCTGTTTATTTAATTTAAATATATGTTTTTCTTAGGTAGTTTAGTTTTTTTTTTTAAAATGCTTACAACTATTACAATTATTTCCATGCGTACTTAATTTAAATACTCGCTAATACAATAGTAAGCTTTTTTCACGAGTTGGACTTTAACTTGCTTTGTAAATTGATTTGAATCTACTTTTATTATCTCTTTTAAAAACTTATCTTAATATAAAACAATATATTCTACGAGAGATTTTCACTGTTGATGTTGAAGTTTAATTTATTTTCATAACTTTTAAACGTATGCATCCTTCCATTATCCAAAACTATTGGAATCGCTAAACGTGAAACATACATTATTCAGTTCCCAGACATGAAAACGCGATAGATATGATCAGCCCTTAGAAAAACTTTTCTGAAACAAAGTCACTAACAACAACAAACAAAGATACGGGCATAGAACTTCGATTCCCTTTTGCGACTTGTTCTTTAAGTTTCGAAGTGATGCCGTACAATAATAAAATATACACGAACATTGGTATAACTAGCGAACAAATGGAAGTGGCTAGAAATGTTGAGTGGCCTGATCTTGCTTGTCTATACAGAACGAGTCAAACGACCAAACCCTGCAAGGAAAGTATTGTAAATATTAGTGATAGAAAATTATATTTAAAACAACCTTTGTTTTATTTTGAAAGATATGTAACTCCGCATTCATGGAATTTTGAAAAGTCATTTATTTGAGACAGGAATTTTCAGTCAATCAATAAAATGTCTTTATTTCGTAGTTATGTAACATAATCTTGAAAATTACAGTGAATTACTTTGTGGAAAAACGTCATCACAAAGGCGCATTCAAAAGTGTTGATCTCTATAAGAATACAAAGAAACTGAGGGACGCTCTGTTTTAAAAATAAATAAACAATGTTTTAACAATAAGCGCTTAAAGATTAATATTATTGAAACGATCAATAGACGAGCGATTTACACAGGTTTACACCTATGGATTTTTATAAACTAAGTAATCTGGTACTTTATAATAAGTTTTTGCATATTAATAATAACGTATACATGACAACAACGTCTAGGCCCCCAACTAAGCATTAGCTTGTGTTTTGGGTACCAAGCGAAGACACCACATACATATAACAACCAACACCCGGTACCAGTATCAATATTCATCATATAAATACTGACCCGACCTGGGATTCGAACCCAGGACCTCCAGCTTCGTAGGCAGGGTCGCTACCCACTAGGCTAAGCGGTCGTCAAGCTTTCGTTTTGTTGTTGTTTTAAAATTGTTAAGGGGTAACTCTTGAATGTCAACTGGGGTCTTATTGTAAAAACGTACACATTGCCCATTAAAAGATTTCGTGATTTTACTATGAGACGGCTAATATGGTTAGCAAGTTTTTCTTTGTTTCAGGTACAAACATTATGCAGATCACAAATTTTCTTAAACAATGCAATATTTTACTGTACAAACGTTATATTTTCAAATATATATTGAAACGGTAATGTTATTATGTTAATTTCCTTAAAACTGTCTCTAAGTGATACTTTAGGCTCTAGTCTATAGATGGCTCGAACAGCTCGTTTCTACAGCACGAATATTGTGTCTACATTAGCAGCGTGTCCCTACAGCAGCGTGTCATCAAGCTGTGGAACCTGCCGAAATACATCAATCTATGTTTGAAAGGAAGTGAATCATTATTACAGCTTAAGCCGCAGAACTGAGCCTTTTTGCTATTGAATCAACACAAATAAAAAAAAACTTCTGTACCTATTTGTATGGCACTAATGGATAGCGTCTAACGCGAAGGCAGAGATGGAGTCCATCGGTACGGCGGAATAGCACAATTTTAGCACAACACTGCAGTATTTGGTATATTTCGCTGCAGAAGAAATAGGAGGAAACCACTGCACTAACTTCTTCAGACATGGAACTAAGATTATATAGTACAACGATCGTAATAACGTTCTTGATAATGGCCTTCCACGATGTAACATCCCGTGGCGGTTCATGCCCAGCAGATGCAGGCGCAACGCTGGTCCAGTCGTCCCCATTCGAACCCTTGCTACATTGGAATTTGGAATGGGTAGACAATGCTTCCTACAGGGAAACTGGATGGAACAGCAATTATTGTTATTTACTACGATATTATGTTATTTTTTTCGATAAAACATGAAAATTAAGAACATGCACGCACAGGGACCAAATCGCAAAACGAAAGTGACAGAGCGAGCAAGACAAGGGAATCATACATTGTTACGGGTCGATAATTAACCGCTCCTGAAAAATAATTTAAAAATTCAAGGTGTAGGATATTAAATGGGAGATAAATCTTAGTTATAAAAAAAATGCTTTTTGTGCATAAATGCGAAAGTTTATACGGTTCGCCATTTTCGACACGTTAAAGAATATTACGAAATATGACATCACAGATCTTTGGTAGAAGCGGGCCACATAGCGGTCACATGTTTAATCCGTATTAGTTCACACTCAATACAGAACTGTTTTTTTTTTTCTAATAACGAGATTTGGAATCAAGTCTAAAACAAATAAGAAAAACTTTCCTTGAATTTCCGGTTTCGTTTCGAACTTTATATAATGACTAGCTTCCACGGCTCCGTCTACGTGGTGCGTGAGCAAACATAACTATGTTTTCCTGTTTCCGTTCCTGCAGTCGTGCCGCTTCTTCTAGTTAATTTCTTGATTAGTTGCTTAACTGTCGAGAACTTTGAACTAGGATAAACTGTAGTCTTTGCTACCCATCGTCTCGTTAACTATATTGGTGCAAAAAAGTCTGTTAATTTGTTGCTTCGTTACAACACGAAGAAAGGACGAACAAAATACCTTCGAATTTTTAATATTAATTAGGTTTAAATTATCGAAAATATTGCTAAGAATTGTTAGTGTATCTATTTATATACTCTAAATTTCAAAGGATTTATCATTAAATACGATGGCAAAATGAATACGCTATTTAGATCAAAAAACCTTTATTCGTTCCCTTGGGAGACTATTTGCAATAAGAACTTGCGCAAAAATAGTAGGACAATAGGAGTGCTTTAAATAGAAGGAAAGGTTCGTGAATATTACTTTTTAGGGTACCACCATAGACTAATGAGAAATAGTTGATTCGTTCCATATATATATTTACGTAACTAAACGACACTGTATTTTTTGTTTATCTATTTGTGCTTGTTCTCAAAAGAAAAAGGCATTCTTATAAGGTGATTTCATTGTCCGTCTGTCTGTTAAAACCCTATTCCTCAGGAACACGTGGAGAAGGTATTAATTTGAAATTAAATTCAAATACTCAGGGCTAATACAGGGTTTTTCTGACTTAAGTACATAACTATCATCGCCTTGGAGTCAATGCCTTGGAGAGCACGTTAAGCTTCAGTCCCGGATGCAATGTACAGATGGCGGTCTTTTAAATACACCAACCCGCACTGAAGCAGCGTGGTGAATTAAACTCCAAGCCTTCTCACCCTGAAGGGAGGCCTAAGCACTTTCAGTGGGGCATAATGGACTTGTGGAATGGAATGGAATGAAACTCAGGCGTAGGATCCCTGGGAGCTGTAAAAAAATTAACTTTCTAAATCAATGCAATCAATAAATACGGCCATGTATGCTGCAGGGTATTCCTACTAACTGTTTTTTTTTTTAATAATTCTAAGATAATTGTTTTAAAATACGTAATTTATGAATTATATATACCATAAAATCATACGTGTTCATGGTATCCGGTGGGTGCGACCACGTTATTTTATTTCGAAAGTCAAGAAATATAAAAACACGTATTAAAATCTCTATCAAATTAACATTTCCTCATACCTGATACTCTGTACTGATAATTAAGTAAGATCAAACAAACAAATTTTAAATAAGCGCACGTTATATGGGGAGGTACGTGTTTGAGGACCGGAACTTGTCTTTACCGTCTTTTGAAAGAAAATAGTCTATAGTGTAATAGTGTATAGACTATAGATAGATGTCTCGTTCACTCTAACGAGTCCCCCCACCCGCGAAAGACGCGTAAGTCTTCCATTGTTGTGGTGTCTTCTTTTATCTAAGCAGCAAGTGTTATACAAACTTAGTTAAAATGTGCTGTCCTTTTTGTTTTTAGGGTTCCGAACCTCAAAAGGAATAAACGCAACCTTTATAGGATCACTTTGTTGTCCGTCTGTCTGTCTGTCTGTCTGTCTGTCCGTCAAGACCCTTTTTCTCAGGAACGCGTGGAGGTATCACACTGAAATTTCATACTAAAATCAAATGCTCGGGTCTACTGTCCCTTGGAGCTGTGAAAAAATCTAACTTCTAAGCCAACGCAATCAAAGGATACAGCCGTTTATGCTGCAAATTTTCTACACTCGCAAGGAAATCAAAACCTACAGGGTACTTCCCGTAAACTCAGAATCTTGAATTTGGTACGAAGCAACGTCTTATAGCACAGATAAAGGGCAAATTGCGAAAAGCATAAATTTTCAGTTACATCATTAAAAATATTTTTAATAATTTTGAACTTACTACCCCTTTCCTCGTAAACGCGTAGAGATATTAAATTGAAATTCATATCAAATACTGAAGTCTATAATACCTTTAAGCTATAACAAAGTCAAACTTACTTTTACTTATATACCTACAGGTTCGTACGGAACCCTCGGTGCGCGAGTCGGACTCGCATTTGGCTGGTTTTTTTGTCCTTTTCTTTCAGTTTTAATGTGTCTTTACCAATTATACTATTTAACCTTGTATATTTGTTTCAAATCCTTTTTCCAAAAGTTTTCTTTGATAGCCTTGGAGGTTTTCGACCACCTATTACTTAACTTAAGAATGTTTTATAGGTATATTCGTGTCTTTAGCCGTTTCTGACGTATCTTTACCAGTTAATCGTTGCTCAATATTGCTCGAATACATAAACATAATGAGTGCACCATGGCTTAATAGTTTTGCAAAATACATCTATTATCCATAACGTAAACAAATAGCCTGTTTTATCTGAAAGTTTTTACGAAATTGATAAGTATCCGTATTTCAGAGAAATATTCTGCATATTTGGACACTCACAAATGTATATTCAAAAAATCAAACTTGAAATAAAGTCGGACATAATTTTTGATTTCAAGGCCAGTATTGTGCCCTTTGAGCACGGAAGTCGTAAATCGTATGTAAATTGGAAACTGGGGGTCAAACGCGATCTATAATACCGCTGTTATTGAATTCACAGTACCCATTGCTCGTCAGTGAGGGGAATTATCAATAAAATTCAGGGAATTTCCATTTTACTGCTTTCCCTGATATCGGTTGAAAAACATTTGTATTTATGAATTTTTATTCTCTGTGTCTGTACATAAATACCCCCAAATTATTAGAAAAATGACATGTAGTGTTGGAGTAAAAAATTGGCTGCAGTCAATTTATTTCTCTTATGTAGTCCTCGATGAAAATAATTTTAGAATGCACGTAAACTTTTTTATTAGATACCTTATAAATTATATACAATATAAAACTTATTTCAAATTGAAAAACATCGTGAGACGCCATAGAAATCAAAAACTTGAGGTTAGTCGTATTTCGTTCATCATCATCATCAGCCCATTTTTACCTCACTGCAGGGGCTTAAGCCTCCCCCAGGGTGAGGAGGGGGGCTTGGAGCTTAAGTCCACCACGCAGCTCCACTGCGGGTTGGGGGACTGTAACGACCGCCATCTATTGACAGCGTCCGGGACCGACTGCTTAACGTGCCCTCCGAAGCACGGTGTCAGTGATATTGTGTACTTAAGTCAGAAAAACTCATTGGTACATGCCTGGATTCGAACCATGGCCCTATGGGGCCTTATAAATTAGAGACAGGTTCGTTGCGCTCTGGGCTATCATGATATTTCGTTATATGTTTATAAATATGTTACGCCACTGCCTTCTATAGTTACAAGCCGTGCTATTAGATTTGGCGATGTCGCATTATTTGTCACATATAGTCCGATTTACTTCGTTAGCTGACAAGATTTCATGATTTACTAATTGAAAATATGGGATTTTAATAACTAAATATGAAATTATAAATCGTAATTAGTAGAAAATAGAAATAAGAGTACATATTATATGATACTAGCACCTGCCCGCGACTTAGTTCGCGTGTTATAAGTGGATTTTATGAATAGAATAGAATAGAATAAAGTGAATGTTTATTATATCTCATTTCGGTTAGTATTATGGTTTTGTGCATTTATCATAGGTTAGCTATAATTTATAAGCTGGTTTTATTATTTTATATGTTCTACGGTGATGTACCGGTCCCTTGCAGTTTCTTCCTCTCCCTTGGTTCTACGTAATCAAACTCGCCGGACCTGCTGTTAGCTAGCATGTCTTTAATAGGACCATGCCTCGAACCTACTCGAAAAATGATTAAAAAAATACTGTAATTTCCACCTAAACGTGTCAACATTGTGACATGAAACGAAAAACGATTATGGTGAAAATATCTATTTATTTTGCTAATTACGAATAAAAACGATGTAAGAAGTAGTTTTTAAAGCTGACTTATTTTCAATGAATATCTCTGTACATATAACGTTTAAATGGAAGAAAGCGCCAACTAATAGCCTGACTGATACCAAGGCTCGGACTACACGCAACGTTGCCAAATTTCAATAGCATGGCTTGAAACTATAGAAGGCAGTGGTTACGCAAAGAACAGGTTTCTAGAACTTGTGTTCCATCTCACTAGACCCTTATGCCCCACTGCAGGGGCTTAGGATGAGGGTTAGGGGGGTTGGAACTTAATCCACCACGCCGCTCAAGTGCGAGTTGATGAAACTTGTATTTAATGAAATTATTTATTGTTAAATTATTTTAAATCATATAGAAAGACAAAAGTCATCAAAATTTACTTAATATAATTTTCCTTTACTGCCATTTACATTATAATTTTTTTAAGATGTTTATATTGTCAGTAGAGCCTTTAAGGCTCTGTATGTATATTAAGAAATATACAACAGGGAATGTTGTATATTAAAAATACCTGCCTTTTGAACATGAAAGTACAGATGAACTAGCTTAATATTTTCATTAATATCCAAAGGTATCCGACCAACATTGAGAAATTTACCAATTTTTAATTTTGAATCTTATAAGCCCATACAATAAAGTCTAAATTCGTCAAATGCCAATAGCTATGTATTGGCGTCCTAAGCTAACACTTGTACTATAGGATGCCGGAATGCTAAAATGTTATGCTAAATCATATAGATTTAAATTGTAAATTGTCTTTTGCTCGTCCATCTTATATTATACGACTTTTTTTATTTAATATTATTTACGCGTAGTACACCAATATTGATGCCATCGTGCGTGTCATTGATAGACCTAATCTATAATTTCGATCTATTTCCAAACCCAATAAAAAATCCCCAAAAAATTTCTTTTCGCACGTTTCATTCTTTATTTAAGCGAATTGGTTTTATGTCAATTCCAACAATAGATTTAATTTCGTCCAAAAACCCCAGTGGGACGCGTGCTTAGGAAAACATAGGGTACCTATACCTATAAACTTAAGCAAATTTGAAATTAAATCTTATTAAACAAAGAAATTTATTATCTGTATCAAAGTAGGCAATTAAATAAAAAACCTAGTAAAGTTTCAATATTTGCTTATGACTTCATTTTTATTTGCAATATACATGAAACTGTGAAAGAATCGCAAGGGCTTCGAAATTTGTGTTACAGATCCAAAACAATACCCACGTAGACGTATCATGTTAAATTTCTGTTGTCTTTAAAATAGTCTCTGAAAAATCAAGACTTCTGATATTTTTGAATTCAAAAATAAGTGTTGGTATGGAATTTTTTTGTTACTTTTAAAGTTTCGTACACAAAGGGTAAAATGGAGTCTTATTGCTAGAGTGAGTTTTTAGATTTATAAACGGAATGAGTTACAGACTTGAAATTTTGATACTGAATTTAATATAAATTAAATATATTTCAAGGAGATCACATACATGAAAAAACAAAAACGAAAAAGATACTTTTCAAAAACGACATTTTAAGTCTTGGATTTACTTTCTATGTCAATCGATCTCTGAAATAAAATACTAAAACAAACAGTCAGCGAATTGATGGATTCCAAAAAGTTCACTTGCAACGAAATAAGATAAGATAAATTTTTTTCTGCGTAAAAATTTGCCAATTTTACATCATACTTAAATAATTAGAGTTAGTGTATGTAAATATTATGTAATACCTAAACCAAGCAAAGTAGATTGCCTGTGTCTTAGATACCGAAATGCAATGTCAAACACCGTAACAGCAAGATACTGTCGATCTCTATGGTAAAACTGGTTAACATTCGTCTGTTATACGTAAAATTGTAGTAGGTATATAAACAAAACAAGAGATATTCATAAAGCTTACGAATAAAGTTATAATTTTTATATAACCGCCATTAGTTTAGAACGCATGTCCTTTATCACTACAATTTTCAAGCCAAATAGAGTGTTATAAGAAAAGAAAAATAAATTATATTAAATATTCTTTTTTACGTTCCAACTCATCTATCTCGAACACAAATTTGTATTAAATAAGCTTACATTGTTACAAAACAGCAACGCGGTGATCTTCTAATGTTTCATCATCAGCCCATTTTACCCCACTGCAGGGGCTTAGGCCTCCCCCAGGGTGAGGGAAGAGGGTTGGAGCTTAAATCCACCACGCTACTCCACTGCGGGTTGAGGATTTAAGAACCACCATCCGAGGTCGGTCTCCGAGGCACGGAGTCAGTGATAGTTAATGTATCAGAAAACTCATTGGTACATGCCCGGATTCGAACTACGGCCCAACGGCCTTATAAATTTGAGACAGGTTCGTTGCGCTCTGGACTATCACGACTTCGTTCTTCTTCTTCTTCTAATGTTTATAAACCGCAAAACACTTAAACGTTTTTGATGAAACTTTTCATTTTAACAAATGAAGTTGTGGTTCAACGTCATAGAGATCATTATAGGAGACATGGCAAAGGGGTAGTAATAAAACACCTACGTGTACATAAAACACCCAAATGAGTCGTTAGTCTTTGTAAACTTTACGAGACCTAAGAGCAATAGACTTTCAAACAACTATAGAACAAATAATATTATCGTAGATCATAAAATAAATTCAATTTTAATGCAATTAGTTGCTCGAAATGATATATTGCTTAGCTATTCTTGTATTTTCACAACTTCAGTTCCGAAGCGAAATAATAATGAAGGTGTCATTCCTTTCAAATTTGTTAGGTCACGATAACGAAGTTTTATCCGACCATCCATAAATTTTGGAACGTATCTGTCACTGTGAGGTAGATAAGTTTGTAACTTGAACATAAATTGTGAATAAAGTAATTAAAGGAAAATTCGTCTACTTAGAAATCGATGCCACCGACGACCGCTTAGCCTAGTGGGTAGCGACCCTGCGTACGAAGCTGGAGGTCCCGGGTTCGAATCCCAGGTCGGGTCAGTATTAATATGATGAATATTGATACTGGTACCGGGTCTTGGTTGTTATATGTGTGTGGTGTCTTCAAAAAAAATATTTATATATGTATATATTATAAAAAAAGAATATTTAAGTATGTATATCAGTTGTCTAGTAACCCATAACACAAGCATAATACTTGCTTACTTTGGGACTAGATGACGCTATGTGGAAAGTCCCTTGTATTATATTATTATTATATGTGGAAGTTATAGCTTTGGTTATTCTTATTTATTAATTTCAATAAGTTTTAATGTTTCATTCTATGTGTTCAGCACCTCAATCCAAGCCTTCTGACAAATGCAACCTCGTTCATTGATGCTATGTAATTTTTTTCGCAAGTCATTACTTAAATGATACAAATCTTTTCTCTCATCAGTCATAGAGTTGGCCGTGTATCATCTGTTAGGATCTTTAGTGGCATCATGTCACGCATTGTGTGACAAGAGGCCGTGCACGTAAATCCTCCGACACACCTCAGAGCGGCTGGCGTTAGTGGCGTTGCGTGATCTCCCCGCATTAAGTGAAGCCATTCGTACAATGTACGTTTGGTGTCATACTCTGGCTACACCTGCCTTTTACGTGACGTACATGTTGCCATTGTCGTTACAAATATGAATCTAGATACTGTGTATTATATTATATTTTTAACTGGTGTTACATACATTGTGAACAAACTTAGTACCTCAAAAAGATTGCATAGTTTTACTATGGTAACGTAGTTTTTTACGATTCGCTTTGTTTAGTATTATGGAAGGTGCAACGCGGGTAAATATACTTACTAACATCAAAATCTGTTGTGATGAGACACAGAGTTGAGAATGACAGGAAAATTGCTACTCATTATATAGGCAGGGATAGCTGAATGGACAGAAAAAGACCCCCGCAATTTATTTCCGCGGAAAAACGGGAAAAAACGTACACGGGAAAATTGATTTAGGGCCCTATGTATGCGATTAAAATCAAATACAGATACCCAGTTTTGCACTGAATAGCTGAAAAATCAGATGAAAAAGAACATTGCGACTTTTACCTAGGGGAAATATATTCTTCTCTTGGAAAAATGGAAAGTATGTGAAAACGCGGATAATACAAACACCGACGATGCAGCGGGCTGCCGTTAGTATTCATATAAATATTCCAAAATATGGAAATCCTGTATAAGGTATGCCTATATTAAGTGTAGAGTATTCCACTCCCGTTTGTAAGAAGAGAATCGTGTCGCTCACGTATTACATCTATTTTATTCGCTTAGAAGAGAAAATTCTAACATTGTTATTTATTTGAAAAATATAGACAAAGTTAAAGTGATTTGAACGTGTCGTTATAAAAGTTCTTTAAAGCTTTAACAATATCTTTAATTATTTTAACTCAATCTTACCATAGGTATAATATAGTCCGACCACAATAACTTTACATAATAAAAATTTCGTTGTTCGTCAACAATATGTCTTCTTTAGAAGGAATAGTCCTAACAAGGTAATATATAACTTTTTTGTGATTTTAAGATTACAATAGATTTGTTGCTTGGTTTCATACATTCGTCTGTGGCAGATATTTAATTCTAAACGATTAAATGTAAGAAACAGTAAATTAGAAAAAAATATACATAGTTATAATACCAGGAGATTACTTCTTTGAGGTGTGCATTGACATGCACAAATGGTATTTCAGAAGAATATTTTCGTTAATAATCATCGTTATTCATCTGGCTCTCGCATGGCATGCAATGATTTATTTTTATATTTTAGAATTATAGCAAGTGATACTTTTTAAAAATGTTATTCTATGCTTCCTTGCTGCGATAGAAGTAATGTATAGCTTTCGTTTGGATTAAGCCTTGAAAATGGTTTTGGTATTGAAGTCTCCCTGCTGTATATAAGACTATAGTATGCTTAATAATATATATAAGTTCATCTGATAGTTGATTATACATTACCTGTTTAAATAGAACAGCGCACCACTTACAATGTACACAACCGTTGGATGCATGCGTTGTGGTGTACCTTTTGACACGATTCGTTTTACACAAATTAAAGACAACCGCTTAGCCTAGTGGGTGGCGACCCTGACTACGAAGCTGAGGGTTCCGGGTCCGAATCCCAGGTCGGGTCAATATTTATATGATGAATATTGATACTGATACCGGGTCTTGGTTGTTATATATGTATGTGGCGTCTTCGTTTGGCGCCCAAAACACAAGCTAATGCTTAGTTTGGGGCCAAGACGTTCTTGTGAAGTATACGTTATTAAAAAAAATTAATAGTTGTTATCTATACTAATATTATAAAGCTGAAGAGTTTGTTTGTTTGTTTGTTTGAACGCGCAAATCTCAGGAACTACTGGTTCGAATTGAAAAATTCTTTTAGTGTTGGATTGTCTATTTATTGAGGAAGGCTATAGGCTATATGTATAAAATAATACTATCTGTCTGTCTGTCTGTCTGAGCAAATCTCCAAAACAGCTAAACCGATTTTGATGAAACTTTACAGATATGGAAAGAAAGTGGTCAAAAGTAACATACACTACTCTTTGTATGTCTGTATGTACGTCCATCTGTCTATTCGAGCTAATCTCCAAAACGACTAAACAGATTTTGATGAAATTTCACGGGTATGAAAAGGAGGTGGTCAAAAGTGACATACGCCACTTTTTGTCCGTCTGTCTGTCTGTACGTCTATGTGTCTATTCGAGCTAATCTCCAAAACGGCTGAACAGATTTTAATGAAACTTTGCAGACGTGAAAGAAGGTTGTCAAGAGTGACATCAGTTACTTTTTGTAGCTGTCTGTCGTTTGTCCTCACTGATCTATCAGCGTAGATAAAGCTGAAATACTAAGTCTGGGAAGCCGAAATTTGGAATGGTGGTTTATTTTATAACGTGAGTATTAATTTTTTAAGAAAGAAATATTTGAAAATTTCAAATTTAAGGAGGGAGGAATGGAGGGGCTTTGTATGAGAGTCTTTGTTTTTTAAAGTTAGAAACAAAAATTTTAACATAAATAAATAATGACGTGTTTCAGGGTTTTTAGATTTCTACATTTTAAGGGTGGGAAACGTGAGGTGAAAAGTATGTGAGTATCGGTTTTCTTAACGCTGTCAATAGATGGCGGTCGTTACAATCCCCAACCCGCAGTGAAGCAGCATGGTGGATTTAAGCTCCAAAACTCCCTCCTCGCTCTGGGGGAGGCCTAAGCCCCTGTAGTGGGGTAAAATGGGCTGATGATGATCGGTTTTCTTAAAGAAGTGGGGAGAATGAAGATTGAAAGTTTAAATGGGTGTACCCAGTATTAGTTTCAGCAAAAAGTACGTATAAACCGTTTCGAATGTTAATGCTACCTAAAACAGAAATGTGTAGTCTACGCAAGCGAAGCTGCGGGCGGTCGCTAGTAAGGTTATAATTTTATTATTGCATATTTTCCAAACATAATTAAAGCAGAACAGTTTATTCGTGCACCTAACTGTTCAATTCCGAAACGTTTATTTAGACCGATTTTATTTAAAACAGGTTTGAAAGAAAATTATAACTCGGTTAACTAAATAGCTACGGTATATAAATGCGCGATTTCGACTCATATTTACCCGCCGTACTTTTTATACACGCTGTATTTCACGTGTGAGATTATATTTATGGAATGGATATAATATCGATTAATGAATATTGTATCTATATATGTAAATATTATTCTAAAAAAAAGGACATTTAAGTATGTATATTTATCTAGTACCGCATAATACAAGCATAATATTTGCTAACTTTGGGACTAGATGGCGCTGTGTGGGATGTCCCAGATACTATTATTATTATATTTTAAAAAATATTAGAGGTAAAAAGAATTCTAGAAATACTTTTTAATTAAATAACATAAAGTATTTTAAAAAATCGATTGACCCTACAGGCCATCCCTGAAACTTTCCGTTTTTTTCGAGATCAAAGCGCTCGAAAATATCCTTATTAGAAAACTATTGAGCTTGAAAGCTATTGCTCAAGCTCAAAATATCGATGGCCATGGTTTTTTGAGCTCTTCGAGCTTACAATATGTATTTTCTGAGCTTTCCAAGTTCAAAATTAGAATTTCTATAGATTTATAAGAAGACTTTCTCCTCGACCTCGTCGATCCTAAATCACATAACGTATGGGTATTGAAAACGTAAATATTGCGTGAAATTAACCACTTTGGATTTTTGTACGCATTTTATGGATTATTTTAACTAGTTACCTGTAAGTTTTTGAATAGGTAGTTATCGTCAAAATGTCTATTATATTCTGTTTAGAAAAAAATCGGGCCAGAGCTACATATCCATATGCATTACGAGTAGATACATAACAAAATCTATTAAATGAGAAAATTTTGAAGTGTTAAAGTTCTTATGGAAACATGCGTTTTAACTTGAGATCTCACACAAATAATCGACAAATAATTTTCATTCAATCAAGAAAACGGATTACACTTTCTCTATATTCTACAGTTCAACGGATTGTTTTTTTAAATGCTAATTATCTAAAAGTTTGTGTTATGAAAAAATAAGTTAAGAGTACCGGTGAAAAGAATAATAATAATAATAACACACACAATCACAACAACGTCTAGGTCCCAAACTAAGCATTAGAGCTTGTATTTCGGGTACCAAGCGAAGACAACACATACATATAACAACCAAGACCCGGTGCCAGTATTAATATTCATCACATAAATACTGACCCGACCTGGGATTCGAACCCGGGACCTCCAGCTTCGCAGGCAGGGTCGCTGCCCACTAGGCTAAGCGGTCGTCAAAAGAGGTTGGGCTAAAAATGCACAAAAATAATTTTATAATTATAATAATAATAATTGGATGTATTTAATAAAATTATACTTAACAGTTTATATGAGTTTCCCACCAATTTATTTCTCTGTTATTTTTTATTAAACACGTTTATCGATTGTGTTACCAGCTATTTAGCTCCGACTTTGGTTTGTCGTCAGTCTCTTGTCGTTCTTAAGCTAACTTATGCACACCGCACCCAATTTGGCCCGTCACTCAGCCGTTGTACATTTTGTATGAAGAAATATTAGTGGTAAGAGATACATGCCCATTATGTTAAGCTTTCTTTCGCTATTTTCTTTAAAAAAATATAAAAAAGGCCTATTAATTATATTAATGTATTTTTTTTATTTATTTAAAAAAAATATTAAGGGTAAACTGAATTTCCAACTTGTAATATAGATAATATATTATAGTTTGCGAAAAATTTAACTAGTTTATGTTACATCCAAAGCGCATATACCTCCGATCATGACTAACCAACTGGTGGAGTGGTTAGAGACCCTAACTGCAGGTTTGATTCCCGCCAGGGACAAATAATTCTATACATGAACCTATCTATTTGTTCCGTGTCTGAGTTTAAAATAATATCTATATATGTATGTAATATAAGAAATTTTTTAATACGTTTAACAGTTGTCTAGTCCCCATAATACAAGCATAATACTTACAATTTTGTATACTTACTAGATGATGCTGTGTAAAATATGTTAGATATTATGATTACCTAAACCTAGTCAAAGCGAACCTTCAGCGACCCCTAAAATCCCATTACCAAGTTCATCTCCAGATGTACTATTTGCAGGTGTGCTATCATTCAAATAAATCGATTCAATATGTGTAGGTCCACGCCGAATTCAATTCCAGCCAAATCTCATATCGTATAATCGGCTTAGGTAAACGCCGGTCTGCATCCAGTTTCTCTCGTATTTGCTAGTATTAAGGAGACTAGATGGGCTTTTAACTTTTTTCTCGTGTCGATGGAACGAAATAGACGAAGTTTCGAAAATAATAGGACTCTTTTGGCTAATAAAAAGGAAAGTCTCAGCTTTTCAATTGTTTAACTAAGATCTAAACTACGACATGTAATGGCGTCTTCAGAGCCATTTCAGCTCTTTATCTTCCATTTTCGGCAGTTCAACCTTGTTTCAACGGTTTAACCGACAGGGAATTTAATAATCTGATGAAAATGGGAATTAAAAATATCCTTAACCTAGTTTTGACTTTAACTATAACTGAAAAAACTACCTAAGCGTTGTAACTACTAGATAAAATAGCAAGCAAATATGATTTTCAAACTTAGTAGGGCTAAATAAATAGGAAATCGTTTGTTTACACCATTTTTTTTCGATATGTATTATTTGTTATATACTGAACATTTGGAATGAAAATAAAACCTGCGTGTTGAAAATGATTTTCGTGATAGCCCGAGCGCAGTGAACCTGTTTCAAATCTATAAGGCCATGTGGCCATGGTTCGAATCCGCGCGTGTACCAATGTGTTTTTTCTAACTTAAGTACATTAACTATTACTGACTCCGTGCCTCGGAGAGCACGTTAAGCAGTCGGTCCTGGTTGTTGTCAATAGATGGCGGTCGTTACAATCCACCAACCCACATTGGAGCAGCGTGGTGGACTTAAGCTCCAAGCACCCTCATCTCGAGGGGCGGCCTAAGCCCCTGCAGTGGGATATAAGAAAAGGCTGATGGAATGGAAGATTATTTTCAAATTCTTATACAATCGCGTCTGCACTCAAATGTAGACTTATCGTAAATTCTAGTAGCTCTTGAATAGGAGTACTACCGTCTAAGCACTAACGCAGCAGATACACCTCGTAACATTAATGTTGTGTTTGGAGGAAACACGGCTAATGAACGCAACTTGGTTTTTTTCAGTTTAGTCGCTTTCAAAGTGTAAATTTTGACTTGCAAAATAAACCAAGGGGTAGGCCCATGCTATGAAGTCACTATACATAGCACAATAAACAGCAACCATTTTCACCATTATTGATTTACGATAATGCAACAGTTCATACTGCAGTGCACAAGTAACCGTTTTAACGCTATATACGAGTAAACATTTAGAAATCTCGCATAACCCTCCATACCCTCCAGAGTTGGACCCTACTGATTGCCATTTTTTCCGCAACTTGGACTAGTTTCTCCACAGAACAAAATAAAGTTCCTATGAAGCAGCAGAAATCGTCTTTGAAAGAACTTTGAGTTTTACTTAGAGAATAGTATCGTAAAAGCATTCACGATCACTCTAATAGATTACAGAAATGCGTAGAAATTATAGATAATTATTTTAATTAAATAGATACCTACTTTTTTTAAATAATGTCTAAATTATTTTTTGAGTAAAATTTCCATTTTTTTGCGAAGACTACAGATGTGCAAATCAAAAATACAAATCTGTAAAAAAATTTTATAAAAGTGTAAAATTTTATTAGTTTTAGTTTCGTTAACTTTAAATGATTTTTCCTAATATAGTCATGTAATGTAAAAATAATTTAATAATTTATAAACATTATTGTGTAAAGAATCAAAATTGAATTTCAATTTTTTTTTTCAAGTTCGAAAAGTTTTTATTCAATAGATGTTTACTCACACTTATTGAAAGTCAAAATGAATTGATTAGGTACTAAAGCTATTAAAAAACTGCAAACAGCTTTTTATTAAAGTCAATCAGTGTCAATTCAAAGGACGAACCAGGAAAAAGCAAATTCCCAACGCTCTTTGCTTTTTCCAAGTTAATATTTTTATACAGAAAATCTAAATAAATTCAATTATTACGTGAATAATTTACGAAAATATGCAGAGAGGAAATATAAATTTTAACATTGGGATTGTTCAATGGGACGGTATACTTAGATACATAACGAAGGGGCTCCGTGTGAAATTCGACTACTGTTCAAAATTAAAATAATGAAATAACATCACTAAAACGACGGATGAAAAAAAGATTTGGCCATAAAAGTACAGAAGCCCTTTTCTGGGTTTACCGTCTAACTACTCATACTATAGCTAGCTGGTGTAAGATGGCGAGTTTTAGTCCGAGTTTCAATGCGCAAGGTTCCCGCGCGGCGCTCTACACCCCGAGAAATCCCCGCACACCGGTTTCAATCCCCCGAAAATGCGAAATGTCACTTTGATACTGTGAACTGACATTTATGACTCTATTATAACATAACCAAAAGCTGGTGTCAAATTAATTTACTCTATGGATTAGGCTGACAAAACGAAACGGAAAACGAACGAAAACAATATTTCGCCAACAAAAAGTATTTTGAATTTAGAACGCTACGACTTGGCTGTTCTCATTTCATTAGCTCACGAAATGTTCAGAAACTCCGTATACACTCAGCACTCGCAGGAAAAACTAATTTTGCTCTCTTGCTGCACAAATAACTATTATAATTGCAATTTTGGTCGTCTTTTTTTTCTGCTTTAGCAAAAAGTGTTACAGGTAAAATTTATAGGTTAGACAATTCGTATCGAAGGATGTAACACGTATGTATTTGGCTTAGGACATATGAATTAGAGATTTTTTTTATACTTGACCATCTTCGACTTAAAAAATTTAGGTTGGACTTTACAAGTCACAAGACTGACCGGTTGGCCGAGTGGTTAGAGACCCTAACTGCGGAGCCGAGGGTCGCGGATTCGATTCCCGCCCGGGACAAATATTTGTGTCCATGAACATGTCTATTTGTTCCGTGTCTTTGTGTGCAAGTATCTATATAAGTATGTATTTAAAAAAAGAATATTTAAGTTTGTGTATCAGTTGTCTAGTACCCCATAATACAAGCATAATACTTGCTTACTTTGGGACTAGATGGCGCTGTGTGGTATGTCCCGGATGTTATTATTATTATTACAAGTGAATTTTCCAATATACCAAATTGGCTCGGGCCTAGGGCGGCAAATTTTAAACGACGATGGCAACAGGTTTAAGAAAGAATTTTCTCATACAATTTTCTATCGAATAGTACTCGTAATAAATTTTAATATTTTTAACATTAAAAATTTAACGCAATGGCTATTTTGTGTTTCATTCCATCAGCTCACATTTGTCCTCTGCTGGACATAGGCCTCACCCAGGGCACGCTCCACTCCTCCATTCTCGGCCACTTTCATCCAACCGTTACCGACAATTCGCTTTATATCGTCGGTTCAACGAGCCGGCGCGCGGCGCGCGTCCCACTACGTTTGCTGTTTCGTCGTCTCCGCTCAAGAACCTTTCTTTGCCATCGTCCATCCGTTCTTCGGCAGATGTGACCAGCCCACTGCCGCTTCAGCTTACTTATCTTGCAAGCTATATCGATCACCTTTGTTATCTGACGGACAAAGTCGTTTCGAGTCACAATTAATACAAAACATGGTATATGGTGACACTATAAACTATACAACGAATAAAAAAATTGTGCAAAAAGTTTTAATATAATATTATATAAAATTGTCTGCTAGAGGTGCCTGCATATTGCTGACTCAGGGATTCCCTTTCTGGATCTGAACCCATGTAGTTTTAAAAAATGATTTTTGCAATAAACTGTTCACTGTTAAACTTAACAGTCGCTGAAACGAGGGTACTTCGTTTATTTATTACTTCTCGGGTAATTAATGCATATAGCAGTGTATACATGTTTTATTTGCCGGTATTATACTTACTTTCGTAATTTCTATATAGTAAATGGGTAGAGACAAAACAGTTCAGTACCTTTTTCTCCTCTTATTTAGTAGCTATTGATGATAGAAGTCTCTATTCCTTATACTTTCATGCTACTCCTAATGTTTTGTACCATTTAGACCTCATTATCTCTGTTGCATCTACTCAACTCCACCAGTTCATTATGCCCCACTGCAGGTGCTTAGGCTTCCCCCCAGGGTGATGGGGCTTGGAGCTTAATCCACCACGCCGTTCCAGTACGGGTTGGTGGATCTTTGTTACATATCATTACTTATGCATTTTTAAAACAAATGAAACGGAAAGAAGTAGAAACGCCAAGAACAAAACAAAACAGAAAATGTAATTCATCCATAATTCATCATACAAGCAATACCCATAATACAAACTTTGCTTAGTTCGGGTTTAGATGGCGTTGTATGGGATGTCCTAGGTATTATTATTATTATTAAATTAATGTCAAAGCAAAATTTGGTATACTTAACTTTTATATGGACGTAGAGTGCAGAAAACTAAAATCTACACATAATAAATGTTATAAATAGTGTCGATCCCCAACATATAAATAACTTTAAACAAAAATATAGGTAAACGACCGACGTGTCTAATTACATAATCTATATGTATATATTTTACTAAAATTTTTTTGTTTTTAAGTCAATATTTAAATATTTTTTTTATTTTCACTGTTCGGAACCATTTGGAACGCAGTGCTGTTCTTTGCTCGGATATGGACCTGTGGAGGGCAGTCAGAGCTTTCTTCCAAATTGATTTTACGTAACTATAGCTAATTTATTCCATATAATACGTTTTTCAGATATCACAAATAATTTACGCGCCTTTATTTTTAAGTTCTTTATTCGTTTTCGGGCTGTTTCCTATATATGCAAATAGTCATAAAGAGAGGTTAAAAAACTTATTAAAAATGGATGAGACCTCATAACCGAAATATATTTCAGTCTACAATTTCCTTATAGCCTCTTTACCGTATAAACGAGCTGAAAATCATTCAAGGCCATTCCGAATGGGGTTATCAAAGATATTCTTTTGGGCATCTATACAGACATTTTGCTAAAAATAATGGGTTGATCCAAGTGTCTAGATTAGTCCACTATATTGGGTGACAGGTATTGCGAGCCAAGCCACGAGCGAAGCCAAGCAATCTATCTAAGAGATGAATGTACTTATTAGGGCTCTAGGTACCTTAATATAACAGCAATTTTTAGCACATATATGATTTTTAGTTCACATTTTAGTATTTATTTAGTTATTGATTAAAATATAGGGCATACATATATTGTAACAAAGATGTTAAGTTTTTTTTTTAAATTTTATTTTATATCAATAAAAAAGTTTTATTTAAAAACCTAGGTTCGTTGAATACTTTAAAAAAAATTTCCGTGGTACAGAAAACCGACTGAGACGTGAATTGATAGGTAAGTGGTATTTTTTGTAATTTTTCTACGTTGAAATTGTTCTACTACGAGTTTTGAAATTATTCTACTTTTAAATAATAATAATAATAATAACACACACTATCACAACAACGTCTAGGTCCCAAACTAAGCATTAGCTTGTATTTTGGGTACCAAGCGAAGACACCACATACATATAACAACCAAGACCCGGTGCCAGTATTAATATTCATCATATAAATACTGACCCGACGTGGGATTCGAACCCGGGACCTCCAGCTTTCGCAGGCAGGGTCGCTGACCACTAGGCTAAGCGGTCGTCTTTATAAATCTACATAAGGGATTTAATTGTACTCGTAAGTAACTTAGTATGAAAGTATTTATAACAGCTAAAATATTTTACAACTTTATTTTACATTAGGTACGTATATTTTGTCTCGACCGGTTGTTTGGTTTTCCTTTAGCTAGACATTTAACAATATTCATTTTGTAACCCTAATTCCGACGCTCGTCTGTACTTCCGATATTTACCGTTTCCCATTTACGCGACGATAGGGGTTTTTTTTTTATTTTATATACATTGCCACCCTAAAACGTAATAGCAGAAACGATCGCAGATAGCTTCCGATTGTGATGTCAACTTTTGTGGGGCGTAAACTTTTATGCCGTTCGGTACACCTGGCCCGAGATATTCCCGCAAGTTGTACTTTTTGGGTAGGGTAAAATTCAAATTCAATGCCCGTATTCAATAATGAGACGCAGTGCGGCAGACGTGAGGCGATTGCGGTTAGTCTGACTGTCTTTCCTAAATCTTTTACCCGTATTGGCAACAATTGCTATGTACAACTTGTGTTTTATTTACGATAGCCACGTTTATTTCCTTTGATGGGTAGGTACTTTAATAATAATAATATTTTTTTATATTTTTTTATAATAATAATAATAACACATACAATCACAACAACGTCTAGGTCCCAAACTAAGCATTAGCTTGTATTTTGGGTACCAAGCGAAGACACCACATACATATAACAACCAAGACCCGGTGCCAGTATTAATATTCATCATATAAATACTGACCCGACTGGGATTCGAACCCGGGACCTCCAGCTTCGTAGGCAGGTTCGCTGCCCACTAGGCTAAGCGGTCGTCATGTGTGACATTGTGTAATTCGTTGTCACACATTTGAATTATAGGTTTACCTTTTTACGAATATCACTTGTGCGAAAATGTCCACGAAAACTATTTTTCATGTAGAATTTTTTCGTGATCAGAAAGTTTATTATTACCCACTAATTAGTAGCATCTAAATAAAAAAAATTACACATTTTTATTCTATTAGTTCTTTTGGAATATTATAACTCAAGAGCCACTGAAGACATTTTGATGAAACTTATTTACAAATACAAGGTAGGTATATATTAACATCTTGTAATTTTTAGGACATGAGAAGTAAAAAGAAAAATGAATCAGAAGTGTCAAATAGAATTTATCTGAGATATAAAAAAAAGTACGAATTGACTAGAAGCCCTCTTCAGTGTTTACCGGCTAACCACTCATACTGTACTGAGCTGGTGCAAGATGTCAAGTTTTTGACATATTCGATACTGTGGACTGAAAACCAAACGCTACTTCCTTTATTATTCTATGGAGATATAAAAAAATGAAATAATATTTATATTAATTAAAAACAGAATTGAAAGTACTTAGTGTTAGCATCGATTAATTCAACACGGAAATTACTGAAGTACTTAGCAAAAATATTTCATAGTTTTTCACCAAAATGTACATATTTTAACAACTATATATGTCATTTTTATAAATTTAACCACAACAGTACATTATACTTGAACAGCTCTATAGTATATTCTTAAAGCTAAACTCGAAACAATCCCGTCTAATAAATAGGTATTTCCGTCGCATCGTCCAATTTCGTATCTGGCAGGTGTCCAAAAAAATTTCCTTCAAATTTCCCGAGCCATCCCTTAACATTGAAATCCTGACAATAGGTGCCAGGTGTCGCTGAGGTGCTTGCGTAATCTCGTGAAACGACTTCATCTTACTAAACTACACAATACATGCCGTTTTTTTTTTTTTGCGGAACTGATGAAAATTATGAAAGTGAAATATATATAAGTCAATGATAATAATTATAAAAATAATATTTAATTATGAAAACTAAAGTATTGTATTTACAAATTAAAAAATACTATTAATAATTATTATTATCGATTAATTGATTTATTTATTATTATTATAGTATTATATTATCATCATTATCGTCAGCCCGTGTCTCTCCACTGCAAGATATAGGCCTTTCCCAAGGCACGCCACCACACACGGTGCTCCACCTTCCGCATTCAATTAACCCCGGTATGGTGCTTTAGGTCATCAGTCCACCTGGCCGAGGGGCGTCCAACGCTTCTCTTCCCGGTACGTGGCCTCCACTCGAGAACTCGTCTACCCTATCGGTTGTCGGTTCTACGGCAAATGTGACCGGCCCATTTCCACTTGAGCTTGCTAATCACTTCGGCTATGTCGACAACTTTAGTTCTTCGACTGATTTCAGTACTCCTGATTTCGTCCATCAAAGAAATGCCGTACATAGCCCGTTCTACAGCGCGCTGAGCGACTTTAAATTTGTAGTCTAGTCCTACCGTGAAAGTCCATGTTTCGGCACCGTACGTCATTGTAGGCACGACGCATTGGTTAAACACCTATATTATTTATACAAGTAGTTAATTAGATATCAGGAATATATGAAAATAAACGTTAGAAAAGTATGTGTGAAAAAAGAAAAGAAAATCGGTTTTTACATATAGTATATATGTAATTTAATACTATATACTGTAGGTATATATGGTATATATATAGTATAGGAGGTCCCGGGTTCGAATCCCAAGTCGGGTCATTATTTATATGATGAATATTGATACTGGTATCGGGTCTTAGTTGTTATATCTATGTGGTGTCTCCGCTTTGTACCCAAAACACAAGTTAATGCTTAGTTTGGGGCTTAGACGTTTTTGTCATGTATACGTTATTATTGTTATTATTGTTATAGTATTGGTACTTAGAAATATTTATTAGAATTTTACATATTAACACATATAAATATAATAATCTAATTATTATGGTTCATACGATGGTTTACCATTCTTGGGAAAATAAATGAAAAACATAATAAATTTTCCTAAACCATTGACAATGAACGATCCCTATATCGAGAGGTAAATCACGCCTGACTCTTCGGATGATGACGTAATTTGAACTAAGTGAAATAAATATAAAAAACAATGACGACTATGCTGAGTACGTACCTACTCGAGTTAGAATTCTGGATGAACAAGGCAGTAAAGATATAATGAAAAATGTAATCTAAACTTTAAGTCACATTCATATAACACCTTTTCTAATAAATATCACCATCCCTTCAATATACAACCCAAATTGATTGTGAGGAAACGAATTTGTGTTAATCTCGTGGGAACGAATCGTGCTTAAGTGAAACTTAAGTTTACGTATTTGCTTGTAGTTAGTCTGTACATCCTTAAGGCGATATCCTTACAATGTTTTGTAACAATTTTTTTTTGCAATTAAATTAGATACAAATTTTCTGAAATATGTGGTTTTTTTAAGGTTCTTTAATAGAAACTTACACTTATTTACACATCGAGCTAAATTTTACGTCCGATCGGAACATGAGATGAATTGCCTAAAAGCTACTGTGACTTAACTGTGAGGCTGTACACGACGCTATGTGTGGATGGGACGTAAAGTTTGGCTCGATCGGTAAAGTTTTATTTTTTTCATATTACCAAAATTTTGAGTCAGTACTTTCGAAGGTAAAAAGGGGGAGGTCCTAGATTTTGGTATATTTTCTTCAATATCTTCTAAACTATGCATATTATTTGAATATAAATTAATATTATTTTTAATTATTTTTTATTTCATTTAATCAATTTACGTTTATTGTTTTATTTTAGATTTTTTTGTGATTTTCATCATGCACACATATCACATGATGCACAAAGTGTTTTATAACTTTTGAATATGCCCCTCAATTGAACCCCAAAATGAGAATTCTTTCATCGTTTTTTGTTGTAAACTATGAATAAGGTCTTATTTTCCGTATTTTTCTCGAAATTTTAGGCTTTGTAGTTTCGAAGATAAAGGAGATGGATGTTCTTTTTTTGTATATTTTGTTTTCTGTAATATCTTTTAAACTTGTCATATAAAAAAAAATTAAAAATCCTATTTGTCATAACGATATGTCACATGATGCACTTGGCAAAAGTTTTTTTTCGTATTCTAATGTGCCACCAGTGGTGCCACCCCATTATTGACCCCTAAAATGAGAACCTGGTAATTTGCGCTATAATTTCCAGATTTGGTCGCCTAACTGTATATACCTACTATGTACCGAATTTCTACGTTTTTGGTCCAGTAGATTCGAAGAAAATAGGTTGTGTCATACATACATACAGACAGATGCGAGAGGTCGGATTTTTCGTCGGATATACGGAACCCTAAAAATATGTTTTATACGACCATAATTATTATTATGTAAAAAATATGTCTCTGAGTGGATAGGTCATTGAATAAGTGATGTATCAGTCGTCGTGTGGAATTTAAAAATAAATTATTTTGTAAAATAAAACTACTTACGAACTTTGGACCTTGGGCATTTAGACCAGTGGTGTAAAAATCTGCTATATTTTAAAAACATGCTTCAGACTATAAACTAAATTATTTTAGCATGTTAATTTGTATGCAATGCTATAGCATAACACGCGGGAATGCTTAGCGCGGGAATATCTACCACGACTGTTTAGTCTGCTTCAGTACTCGGCTCGCGATCGCACCTCGTTTGTTCGCTTTGTTGGGCGACGGCACAGACCAGTCAACCTATAGACCACGCTTTGACAGGGAGTAGCATTCGCCAAGGCTATGTAGTGACACTACATAGCTACGTCTCTTCTGAGCGGTCAGTTGGAAGCACGTCGGAAGCCATTAAATTGTCAATTTTGAACGAGCCAATGAAAACTAGCAGACCTCTCCCCGCACCCCGCCACTTTTTGGCGATTTCGTTTTCCTGACGTTTATTAAAGCGTGGTCTATAGGTTGACTGGTCTATGGGCGACGGTCACATGCTGTCGACCAACAGCTGGGCTAATGTTAAATTGCTAAATTTGCTAATCAGTCAGTGCGCAATCGCGTTCGTCGTAGGACGTGTTTCGTTGTGCTGATCGCATCGCTTTATCGGTAAAACGGGACTGCGGGACCGCATCGTGCTATTTAATAGCACCAAGAGGCAATCAATATAATACGCTAAATTCGTTGGGCTTAAATAACGCGTTTTAAATAATGCTTTATGCTATATTATCCACAACTGATTTAGACGCCGCCATGCATCATTTTTTATTTCGTACTCACGAATGTAAACGAACACGGCACGACCGAAGGACTTTGCCTTAACATAATACACTCCCGCGATTGAAAACCTATACAAACAGCTTCGGTTGCCGCACGACGAATGGTTCGGAAGCCTGTCTGTGGAGAACGGTTCAATAAATTACTCGTTATCAGCCCTCTAATTGCGTAGGGAACGGAATGCGTATTCTCCGTGCCGAATGAGACATTCCGGCAATTAGTTACCGTTAAGATCGTTAACGATTTGTGTGGATACTACACGATAGCACTGTCAGTTCGCAGTTTGCCTCGTGGATGTAGAATTCCCTAACTTTGTTTACCTAGATAAGTAAGAGCTATTGCGTCTATCTGGTATTATGTAAGCGGGCGAGAAGCCGTAAAAATACTAAGTGTCCATACATATTGCATACATTAAGTGTCCCATATACGGTCAATATTATTGCACAATATATTATAGTGTTATTGATGAAAAAAGTACGGCTCTATTTTTCTTTGCTCTTATGGTCCCACAATGCAGGCAATGAACGATAAAGTTAAATAGTTAAATGATTGTTATAAAGGCTTTTTTCTTCTTTAATATATGAAATGTTATGATAGTATGACAATGATATGCAAGACAAAATATAATTAAACCATCTAGTCATTAGTCATCGTTCGGACGACTCACTGTCACACTGTACATTTACGAAACAATGTTTTCAATGTTGAAAAGTATACTGCTAATCTTTCGGATATCGCTCTACATGTCAATATTATTGCATAATAATAAATATTGCGCAATAATTTTGTAATATTGAGCTTGTATGGATAAAGCTTTAGATTGGTGAGCCAAATGCAATACTTTTTTTGAGAGACGGGAAATTTTTGATATGTAATTTGTGCAAATACCGAAAGAAACAATATCATAACGAGACTATATGAATAGCATGTTAAATTAAATAGTAAAAAAAACGATCAAGTGCGCGTCTAAATCGCGTAGAAAGGGTTCCGCAATGTAAACCATCACATTACCCACAAGTTTTATAAATGTGACCCAAATGGCTAGACTTTTTACCCCTTCGCATAAGTATGATAGCATAGTAACACTAATAATTTAACTTATTAGTCTTTGATGAAATCAAGCAACACATTTCATACGCATTTTCTCTACACGAATATTTTCTGTTGTCGGCAGGACTTAGAAATTTTCTGTTAATTCTAAACTATAAATGAAGCCCTTCTTCCGTTTTTTTTTTTCTAAAAAAAGTTTCAATCATATGGGAAGGAAGGTTTCTCAATTTTCTTATATTTTGTTTATATTTTTATATTATACATTTTAAAATAGGGTAGTTCACTATTTTTTAATTGGTATCTAATATATAAAATTCTCGTGTCACAGTTTTCGTTGCCATACTCCTCCGAAACGGCTTGACCGATTTCGATGAAATTTTTTGTGCTTATCCGGTATCTATGAGAATCGGCTAACATCTATTTTTCATCCCCCTAAATGTTACGGGTAGTCCACCCCTAAATTTTATTTTTTATTTTTTAGACAAAATTATTAAATCTATTTTTTTATTATACAACATATAAAAATACATACAACCCTAAATTTTCATTTTTCTATCACCAACCCCTATTTTTTAATAGTGGCGGGGAGTGTCACAGTTTTCGTTGCCATACTCCTCCGAAACGGCTTGACCGATTTCGATGAAATTTTTTGTGCTTATCCGGTATCTATGAGAATCGGCCAACATCTATTTTTCATCCCCCTAAATGTTAGGGGTAGTCCACCCCTAAACTTTTTATTTTATTTTTTAAACAAAATTTTTAATTTCTATTTTTTTATGATACAACATACAAAAATACATACAATCCTCAATTTTCACTCTTCTACGATCAACCCTTATTTTTTAATAGCCATTTTAGTAATTTAATAATTGCATAACTAAATATTATTTCGCAAAAGTGTAATTTATTTAATTAAGACTGACAGAAATTGTTGAAACGATAAATATTTGTGTTACGGGAACGAAAACGGGAAAGGGAAGAACGGGAAAGAGTTAAGACTGAAATAAAAAAGTTGTACTTGATGAGAATGGAAACAAAAAGGAAATGAGACCAGGGCCAGGAACGGAAACGATAAAATATTTATGCGATGGGAACAAAAACGGGAAAGGGAAGAACGGGAATGAGTTAAGACGGAGATAAAAAAGTTATTTTTGATGAGAATGGAAACGAAAACGAAGCTACACTAGGGCCAAGAACAGAAATAATAAAGTATTTTTGCGATGGGAACGAAAAAATGAAAGGAAGAACGGGAATGAGACAAGACTGAGATAAAAAAAGTGATTCTTATGAGAAACGAATACTACCCGTGCGAAGCCGGGACGGGCCGCTAGTTTTATATAAAAGAGTTTTCTGCTTATATTATAACAGTGAAGTAATTTTAATAAAAATAAATAATTAATAACAAAGTTATGACAGTTTAAAATGTTCTGTTAGACAGAGAAGACAATACCGCATGGTGTACTGGCCTGTGACGTCAGACCATTCAAAATAATGTAATATTATATTTTGTGTTGCAAGAAAAAGACAGAGAAAAAATATTTTAATAGCTTCTTCCATCTCTTCAATATAATATAATTTTTTTTATAAATTTTGTTATCGTATATGTGGGCGCGGTCTCGGCTGGCAGGTACAAACTGTGCCCGCGCGGAGACTCACCCATAATTTTGTGAATATAATTATATAATATATTTTTATAAATATGTGGAGAATATTTTATTTTATCAATTCAGAGCAACTTCACGTTGCAGAACCACAATGGCAGCGATCGCGTTGTCCAAAACGAAAGCGTGCCCATTGGTTAACCTCTGAATTGCGGAAGTTGCAGTCATCTCAATGTATTTATATTTTTATCCATTGATCTGGTTACATTATCTTAATAGAAACATATAAAACAAATAAAGAACTAATTCAAAAGTTAATTATTAGAACCAATCATTGAAAATTTGAAATACTTTATTAAATGAAATATTAATTGAATAATTTACTTACGATAAATATGTTTGCTGTCGTACTCTGGTATCAAACATAACTTATAAAGTATTTTAATTACTGATAAGATCTAAAATAAATTGAACGTGTTAAATAATAATTTTTAGCATTAAAAATAAGATTTGATATTTCAAGAGGTATCAAATATTACAATTTAGAATAAATAGCGCGTCAACATATTTGCCTTTCGAGTGAAGACAGCGCCATCTCTGTTAGTATGGGTAAAACTAGGTAAACCAAATATTAATGATTATCAAATTATCAAATAGTTCCAACGAATGTCCGCGCCCATATATACGTATAAAGTGTAGATATTTTTATATTTTCTGAATAAATATAATATTTTCAGTATTAGTCAAATACCTTATTGTAGAAATATATTATTATTTTTTATTTCTTATAATGAGCCATTTCATTCTATATGTCACATGATAAACTTGACAAAAATGTTTTTATTGCTTCAATTTTCTAATTTGCCTCCATGCTCTGTAGTTATTTCAATATTTTAAGCTCAGTATTTTTATTAACATAATGAATAGCCGTCTAGGCCGCCTTTGATTCAAAAGTCATGGGTTCGATTCCTGTGTATAAAATTTGACACAGGAAAAACAAAGGTTTACCAACGTGTCAGCTGCAATATCATTGTTTATGTCTTTCTTTAGTTAGTTTGACTAATCACTAATGAATGGACGAATGAATCGATTAAACAAACAATTGCGTTTGTTTGACCGATTCATTCGTTTATTCATTTTTATCGCTCAGACTACTTCCATATTCTACCTATAAATATGTTAGTCTTATTTTAATCATTGTTATAAAATTCACTAAACTAACTTATATATATCACGTGACACTTGACACTTGTACCATCATCGCTGTGATATTTTTTTTTACCGAGCTACGCGAGGCAAAGATAATAGAAATACATTCGGAAACTGCGATTCCTCGGGGCCGTAGCGCAACCTGACTCGAAGGGAACGCGACTCCCAATAAATTTTATGTTATCCGAGAGGCGGGGCGACACTACCCGTGGAAATGTCGGGATACCCGAATGTCCTTGAGTAATTGGACCCGACCTCGGGCTGACACTGACTATACCATTGAAATAGGACCCCGATACCCCGACCGGGGACCCTCGATTGACAAATAGAAATTCCTATTATATTTATTTTCCTCGGACGGTAAAAAGTTCATATAATAGCGATCGCCATTATAAAGACATTGTGTGTTGCTAGAGAAAAACCTGCTGCAAAATGGTTTCGGCCAAATATATTGACAACTAACATACATATGGATACTATTGAGCCACGTTTTACCGCATATTTTGCTCATTTTTGTACCTTTTTTAGGATTCCGTGCCTCACAAAGAACCCATGTAGGATCCGTCCGTTATCCGTTTGTCAATCTGCCTGTTTGTCGGTCTGTAGAGACCTTTTTTCTCAAGAACGCGTGTAGGTATCAAGTTCAAATTAATATCAGCTACTTAAGTCTACGGTCTCTTAAATTTGTAGAAAAACCAAACTTTTCTTATAAATCTAGTTAAGAATCGGACGGAACTGTAAAAGTTCTTAATTTTCATATTATGCGATACTCTGTGTCTACTTACAAGTTTTTCAAGGAGAATTTATTAACATTCAAAAATTAAGCAACTTTCCTATAGAAAACCCGTAAAAAAAAATGCGTCCTCCCGTGATATATAGGTATACTTACAAAGGCTACGTTACTAATTCTATGCTGGAATAGATGGCACTGTATTTATTAATAAACGATCTCAGGGACGACACCGACGACAGGAAGCTGCGAAACTCTCTAATCGCAAACTCACACTTGACCTGTTTTTCACTTAGTGCATATTGCCACTATCTAAAAAACGTTCACAATTTCGGTCTTAAAATAATTAATTTCGTCTTTTTCTCGAGATAGGATGAGTAGGTAATAAATATTTATGGTGACTTCTAAATTAAATTATCGCCTATATTAAGAGAATGTAGAATGACACAAAAAACAATTGTGCGTACTTTATGTGAAGTGTATAAATCTTGGAGTTAAAATTTAACACAACTGAAAATAAATACGGCGTGTACGCAGTTATACGCGGTCATGATAGCCCAAAGCGCAACGAACCTATCTCAAATTTATAAAGCCATAGGGCCATGGTTCGAATCCGGGCGTGTACCAATGATTTTTTCTGACTTAAGTAGATAACTATCACTGACTCCGTGCCTCGGAGAGCACGTTAAGCAGTCGGTCCCGGACGCTGCCAATAGATGGCGGTCGGTACAATCCCCAACCCGCAGTGGAGCAGTGTGGTGGATTTAAGCTCCAGGTCCCCTCACCCTGGGGAAGGCCTAAGCCCCTGCAATGGGGTAAAAATGGGCTGATGAAATGAAGTGAAGAAATACGCAGTTATCACAAGTACGGTTAGTATCACTAACCTTTAGCAGGTTGGCACGAACGGCAGGCAACTATTGAATGGACATTTGAAATAAGTAACAATATAATAAATTGTAGCTTGAAAATTAGACACATTTATGTTGATTTAATTTTCTAATGATTTTTTTATTTATGGGACAAATTTAATGGAAACGAGGGAAGCACAGAAATCGGGACTTATTTGATTAAATAGGTAAACAATTCAGTTGACAATGTTACACGTTGTTGTACCACTCTCGGATTATGTATATCCATTATATATCCATCCGTGCCTGCGAAGCTGGAGGTCCCGGGTTCGAATCCCAGGTCGGGTCAGTATTTATATGATGAACATTAATACTGGCACCGGGTCTTGGTTGTTACATGTATGTGGTGTCTTCGCTTGGTACCCAAAATACAAGCTAATGCTTAGTTTGGGACCGAGACGTTGTTGTGATTGTGTGTGTTATTATTATTATTATTATTTCTCGGATAAGGCACACAAAACCGAAACTGTTTTCAACGTGCGATAAATAAAAATAGGTTTTGTAGATAAAGGCATAGTAGGTAAATACAAAAGACGTGACATTAAAAGGGTAGTGATATAGGATGTCCGCGGGATGCCGGGTTGGTTAATTCAGCAGCTGAGTTTGGATCTTTGGAACAAGGACCGTATCGTTTTGCATCTAAGAGTCTGTGCTCTCAGGCGCAGTGAGAAATGAAAACTTTAATAATAATATAATATCTGGGACATAACCCACACAGCGTCATCTAGTCCCAAAGTAAGCAAGTATTGTGCTTGTATTATGGGATACTAGACAACTGGTATAAATACTTAAAAATCCTTGTTTTATAGTATATACATTTATGTATAGATATTTTTTACACCCAGACACGGAACAAAATAGATATGTTCTTGCACACAAATATTTGTCCCAAGCGGGAATCAAACCCGCGACCTTTAGCTCCGCAGTTAGGGTCTCTAACCACTTGGCCAAACGGTCAGTCTTAATACTAATTCACTAGTAAAAAATTCAATAATGTTATGTTACATATACGATGACAATAGGAAAGGCAACAAAACTGTTAACTCCTAAATTAGTCAAAACTGTGTTTTATTCTGCATTGTCTGTGCATATTTGTCGTAAAAGCCTCTAACAAGAATCTGACATTTTTCAACACTTGTGCCTCTAAGTCACACTTCGCACCAATTTAATTTTCTCCCTTGTGCCTACTTGACGTGTGCGGTCGAGTAATTTTTCATGTTATATTATATCCTCATCGACAAAAGGCAATCAACAGAAAATTGCCTTTTATTTCTTAAATTATTCTAAACTGAATAGCGTATGAAATAATATTTAACTTTACTTGAACGTGCGTGTGCTTTGAATGCGAATAATTTTCAAAAATAGACTTAAATCATCGAAGTATACCAATTTTCTTAAATTACGATTTTATTGCTTAGTTTAGTCAATCATCGTCTCTCCAGCTCCCCATAAAGTAAGCAACGCTTTTGCTTACTTGATAGGGACCTGTTGAAAAAAAAAGTTTAATGTCTTTGGAAATACATAAATGAAACGTTTTCATGGCAATAATTTCTCGAGACGTTACTTTTAATAAACTATAAAAGAAACTGTACTAAACATCGGTTGTAACCTCATAATTACTTAAATTTTTTTTAGTACAGTTACATTTTCATAGTAAAGTGTTGAGAACTCAAAGTCAGTCAGTCAAAGGGACTATCTAAATAGGACGAAGTTAAAGGACGAACATTTTCATTTGTGGTGACTTATTCAAATACGCTTCGTTAAATGGGCGAATGCAAATTGTTAGCATCGCCTATTTAAACATTCTATCTTCTATATAGACATTTGTATTAGTGTTAAATAGATGTTGAATTTTCTTTTTTGAGTTAATTCAGTGATAGTACAACTAGTAGTACATTGTACAGTTATTGTGCTAAAAACAGTCGCCCAAATATTACCATCTCTCGCGGCTGCTTATAGGTAACTAGCGACCGCCCGCAGCTTCGCTTGCGTAGACTACGAATTCCTGTTATAGGTACTTTTAACGTTCGAGATGGTTTATACGTACTTTTTGCTGGAACCAATTTTGGTTACACCCATTCAAACTTTCAATCTTCATTCCCCTTCCACCCTTTAAAAAAACCAATACAATGTGTCATCTCCCGTTTCCCACCCTTAAAATGTAGAAATCTAAAAACCCTGAAACACGTCATTATTTGAGTCCCTCCATTCCCATCCTTAAGTTTGAAATTTCTAAAAAAGCCTTTCTTAACTTAATGCTCACGTTATAAAATAAACCTATGTTCCAATTTTAAGCTTCCTAGACTTAGTAGTTTTGGCTGTAGTAGTTGATAGATCAGTGTGGACAAACGACAGACAGATAGACAGACAAACAAACACAAAAAGTTGCTTATGACACTCTTGACAATCTTCTTTCACGTCTGCAAAGTTTCATTAAAATCTGTTCAGCCGTAGTGGAAATTAGCTCGAATAGATAAAATTGAATTGAATAGACACATAGACGTACAGACAAACAGACGGACCAAAAGTAGCTAATGTCAAATCTCTTGACAACCTTCTTTCCCGTCTGCAAAGTTTCCTTAAAATCTGTTTAGCCCTTTTGGAGATTAGCTCAAATAGACAGATACACGTACAGACAGACAGACGGACAAAAAGTAACATTTGTTAGTTTTGACGACCTTCTTTTCTTACTTGTGATGTTTCATTAAAATTGGTTTAGACAGATGGACGTACAGACATACAAAAAATTATGTATGTCACTTTTGACTACATCCTTTCCATATGTGTAAAGTTGCATCAAAATCGGTTAAGCTGTTTTGGCCGAAACCTATTTGCTCGAATAGACAGACAGTTCGTTTTCATATATATAGCCTATAACCCTCCGCTAGATTCAGGCTATCAAAGGCAAAAAAAAAAAGTTTCAAATCCGACTGGTAGCTTCAGAGATTAGCGCATTCAAACAAACAAACAAACAAACAAACAAACAAACAAACAAACAAACAAACAAACAAACAAACAAACAAACAAACAAACTCCTCAGCTTTATAATAAGTATTTCTATTATATAGATTAATAGATTATAAGATAATAAGAAAATAAGATATTACTAAAAACCGTATCAAAGTCTATTGCGTGGTTTGGAAGTAAAAAGTTAACGAACAGAGGCAGACAGCGAATTTATTTTCTCCTGCTGTAGTTTTCATATTTCGTTGAAAACTGCTAAGACATTAATTGAAATTGTGTGGTGTAAAGGGCATTCATAATATGCATGAAATGCTTAAGACAACTAACGTATTTAATTTGATAAGGATTAATATTACGTTTAAAAAACATCTTCGCAAATAGTACATAATGTTAGAACAAATTTGTTTGTCATAAAAAAGGTTATAGTAAGTTAACCTTAAAAGATACACATATGCTGTCGCAGACTTTTGGTTAGAACTTTTAAAGGGGAACAATTCCGTAATACATGATTTTTGTTTAACATCAACCGTTTACGCAGCGCGCGCGACGGAAGCTCTCAAAAGGAATAATTTTTCCCGTTTTTGCAACATTTTTCATTGATGCTCCACTCCTATTGGTCGTAGCGTGATGTAGTATAGCCTATAGCCTTCCTCGATAAATGGACTATCCAACACAACTACAATTTTTCAATTTGAACCAGTAGGTTCTGAGATTTGCGCGTTCAAACAAACAAACAAACAAACAAACAAACAAACAAACAAACAAACAAACAAACAAACAAACAAACAAACAAACAAACAAACAAACAAACAAACAAACAAACAAACAAACAAACAAACAAACAAACAAACAAACAAACAAACAAACAAACAAACAAACAAACAAACAAACAAACAAACAAACAAACAAACAAACAAACAAACAAACAAACAAACAAACAAACAAACAAACAAACAAACAAACAAACAAACAAACAAACAAACAAACAAACAAACAAACAAACAAACAAACAAACAAACAAACAAACAAACAAACAAACAAACAAACTCTTCAGCTTTATAATATTAGTATAGATATAAAGAAGTATCTAATATTATAGAGAATCAGAACAAATACATATTTTAGTTTATCTCGTGGTTCTGAAGCTAATAGAAAAAGTCCGGCCGTCTGTCATATTCTGTCTTAATAGACATGATATTAATCGTGAAGAAAAAAAATTTTTTTAATCGTACCTCTCCGTTTATAACATGACAATTTTTTTTCCCAATTATAGGGTGTCGTTAGACAGTTCTTTTAAACTGAAATTTGTTTTGACACTTTTGTTTTGACTTGTCTGTGTCCATGTTCCTGGGATTTCTAAACGACAGTATTCAAATATCAGAAAAAAAGCTTGTAGGCATATATCTATTAATCAGAATGTTCAGTCAAACCCAGTTCCAGTAACATCTATAGATTCGTTTCGGAATAATCAAAAAAAGCCGCTAAACCTTGAAAATATGTTATGCGATACTACTGACACGCTATCAGTGAGGTCAAAATATCTGACATTTGATAGCCATTGCGGAACCCAGAGTTCAAAAATAGACGTTCGAAGGGACAGTTCAAATTTTTCTCTCTCCATTTACACCATATAATTCCTATATTATGACATATTGGTAAAGACACAAACGGATGCAAAATCCAATACGCCACCATCAAAATCCCATACCCAAGTCACTCAAATGTACGTATGACGCCAGAACCGTAATTCGAATGACTTTAGATCCGTAAAGTATTATGATAAATTCATAAAATATAAATTAATAAAGTAATGGTTATATTCTATTAATTACATTTTTGACTAGCAAAATTTATTAAAATTTTCATTGTGTACATACACTCTTGTAAGGGGAAGAAAATAAGTTTTTTTTTTAATTTAGTCATTAACAGAGACACTGGGTACAACAAAAATAATAAATATATTGCAACTTAATCCGAAAGCTATCCCCTCTAAAATGACGACCTGCCATTTATATGTATTACATTATGTAATAAACATGACCTCTTAGGATCTTCCATCAACGATGGGTTCGTTCATCTCGTGAATCAGGTCATGTGGTATCAATAAATCCACCCTTTGTCATCGAACATAATACCGGCCGGTGGATCCTTTGTATTTCAAAAATAGCGCCACCCCAACAAAGCTGACGTCCATATATCAACTTCGTGATATGTTAGTCCATTATTCAAAACACATTCAAAAGCATAACAGAGCCATGTTATAATGTATATTTAAAAAAAAACACATAAGAAAAAAGTAGATAACGACGATGCAAATTAATTATAAAAGATTAAATTTTTATCTTTCTAATAAAAAAAATAGGTAATCTATCATAAGTCGTACGTGCAAATTACAAAGTAATCTTATGATTACAAAATAAAAGCTAATTATTAAAAAACCTGTCTATGAGACTTTTTAAACCCAACAAGCTTTTAAGAAGGTTAAATTCGAACCCGTTTGTTGAAATAAATTTTAGGTAAATCATTTTTCGAAAATGGGAAATTACATTTTTGAGTTCGAAGCTCCAAAAAGCGGGAAATTTTTGAGCTGGCGTACAAGGTCAACAATTTTTCAGATTTTTTATTTATTATTTTTCTCGAGCTTTTGCTTGCTCAGAATTTTAAGATTAGGTACCATGGGAGGTTGGTAACACGTTTTTTAAAACATAAAATTACCGTAATAATTTTCAGTGTAAATGTAAGACGCACACCGTGGTCACATTCAATCTTCATATAAATAGGGAAGTTCAGTTAGGCGTTGTATTATGGTCTCCAATGAAACTCGAAGCAAGCCACCCTTTATTAAGTCATCACGGCTTCATTGCAACGTCATAGTTTAAAAAATCCGTAAAAACGAAACCCGAGCGCGCTGACGGTTCTTATGATAGCCTTATTAGTACGTTCTCAAGTCCTTAATTAATTCCCAAACTCTTTCTCTGCGGCGCTACGATTTTTTTTCTGTTTGCGAGAACAGAAGATTGATGCAAGTTTCGTTTGCATACTAGCGACCTTCGCAACGAATGCGACCGATCACAAGTGCAAGAAGGAGGTGAGGACTTTCTTTCTTGTAGCACTCGCCACGATGGTCGCCGACATGCGAAATAAACGTGAATAGATCTTCTGGGTTCAAGTCTAAAATGTATGATGAAAACTTCAGGGAAACTTGCATGTTCGGACAACGAAACGGTTGGTTTTATAAAATTAAATTTAAAATGTAAAAATCCCAAATTTATTAGTTTTCAAATTATTTTTGATCTTCAAAGAAGTCTTGGACCGCAAAGTAACCTTACTAACTCAGTTCCTGCCTTTTATTATGTTAGATCACATCATAACAAAATAAAAGTATAGGTGCCAAGGTATAAGTTTACTTAGCGATCCCTGACGCCTTCGAGGATCGAAAATCGTTTAAAATTACTAAACGTGTATAATTTCATACTTTTTAATTGTTATTTTTTTATCTTATTAAATCATACTAAACCGTAATCATTCATTCACGTAATCCCATTAAATCATCTCCAACGCGTCTGCACCTTACATCACGTATCAAATCGTGTTTATTCATTCACTCAGTTCCATTCACGCATTTATACTTTCATTCAGTTTACACATTCATACACTTATTTACCACAAATTACATTTTGCATTTTATTTTAAAAGCTCTAACCTCACACGATAGGGTACGTAAAATAAATCCTTTAGATCAAAGTATGGAGAGCTTCCCCTAATTTCATGTTTATTTTTAATAACATTATAATACAGTTCATGGAAAAAAACTATAACATTCTTTCAAAATCTATAAAAATATGTCCGAGATATGAACTTTTAAAATACGGACGGATTTATAAGAGTACCGTTTTTGTTATTAGGCTATGAAACCCTAAACATTTTTTATAACAAAAGACAGAAATCGAAATTGGGAATATTAAATATGTAAAATGATTTTATTCAATGAGTAAACAGTGACTTAACAATATGCCACTAAGGATTTTGTGCGACACGTAAGCGAAAACGTCAGGATGAATTGCACTATTTATTTTCCTACCGATTCTCCATCTCAAACAATATCAATGACGAAACGTTCTCAAATATATTGCAAAGTATCTGAAGATTGTATAAGTTTATCTACAATGAAAACAGTAATACTTGAAGATTGCCGTTTTCAAGGGAGATGAAAATAGTTTCGAATATGATACATTTAAAAGTTGTTGAGATATCTGCAATTTTCAGTTCACCAACAAACTTCCTTTTGTGTGATTGCAATGTATTGCTTCCACGAGCGGTACATGTTTCGGAGCCCAAGTTGGTAAACTCTATACGCACTTGGCAGATTTTTTTATGTGCCGAATGTATTGAAAATACGAATTTCTGCTAATAGGTAATTATCAATATTCTTAAGTAATTTAATGCGACGAGAAGAAAACACGTCTAAGTTTGGTGCGAACTTCACTCTGGATAGGTACATTAAACAATAATAAAAACGGACCAAGTGCGAGTAGGACTCGCATACAAAGGGTTCCATACCACCGTACGATACAAAAAACACGTTTCTTGTATTGGGACCCCATAATTTTTTTACTTTATTATATTATTTGTTGTTATGGCGGCCATAGTAGTACATACTCCATGAAAAGTTCAAGTGTAAGCAGTGATCTCACAGTAACTTATCACCGAAAACATCGAAAAAATCACGCTTTTTGTATGAGGACCCTTTTCAATTTTTAATGACCCGTTTATTATTAGTTCTTATGTCGGCTATAGGAATACATACTCTGTAAAAATTGCAAATGTCTACCTGTTAGGGTCCAGACGATACGGCCCTGTGACAAACTGATGGACAGACGGACGGACGGCGGAGCCTCAATAATAGGGTTTCTGTTAGTAGGTACCCTAAAAATCTGAACCAATCCTTTTTTGCGGTCCATTTTTAGAAAGCTTTCGTGTTATTTTTAAATCACAAAAGCCAGATCGTTTTATCAACCGAAGAACATGCCATAGGCAAGAGTATCTTGATTTCAACACGTTATGAATAAATATAGGATCGTGTACGAAGAGGTTTTACGACGTATTGGCACGAGTCGAAACCCTCGAAGGTTTTCTGTATATATTTTTTTAAACGAAATTTCATCGTAAAGCTTATTTAGTTGTCATATTATTTTACTTATAATATGATTAGTTAATACGAGTAACATACTTAACATAATAATATTGAAAAAAATCGGTCAAGTGCGAGTCGGACTCGCGTAGAGAGGGTCCCGTACTATAAATCATCACCTTCTCTTAAGCTGAATCTTTAGTTTAGAAGTTGAAGCCGCCTTCTTCTTATAAATACGCTACCATAGTAACCTCTGGACTAAATTGTACTTATTAGTTTTCAGTGGAAGTAATCAACACATTTTATATGCATATTCTCTTCACGAATATTTTCCGATTCCCGTAAATATTTAAAGGCTTAGGATTATCGTCTAGGTTTTCCTATAAACTATGACCGAGGTTTTTTAATATTTAATATTCTATAGATTCTAGAGTTTGTTTTTCATTTTCCAGGTAATGATTTTCTTAACAGTCGAGTTTTAATTTTTTTTATATTAGTGTTTTTTACCAGACTATCAGGAGCCAAACTACGGTGGGGGTGTACTCGAGGGATTGTCGATAAATAATATCGTATGTCTGGGATGTGCACAGAACGTTATATCTCAACAACCGTGTCGTTTATGTTTCATTTCATACCTATTTATGAAGTCATATGATTACTGAACCAAAATAATTATAAATTTTTGTATATTGTTAAATAATAATATGGTAATAGTATCTATTTTGTTCTTGCGGATGTGTGTGACGCAGACAGAAGTCGTCTTAACAATTATATGACAACAGAGAAGTTAGGAACTAGGGAAATGTTCCAAACAATAGACAATAGAGTGTATTGTACTGTTTCTATTATCTACCAGCTAATACGATAGTGTAGGTATTTTATAACAAAACTTTAAAATATTAAATTTAAATTAATAAATATTTAATTTCGAATTAAATAGGTAATTGATCAAATAGGTAACTGAACTATGTAAAATGTATATCATAATTTTATGTAGAAGTTATACTGATTTCTACACAACTTCATTATTATATTATAGTAATTATTATAGAGTACAAGTTCAATAATGATTGATGACTAGTTAATTCAATCAGTGATCGTGATCAAGATTGAGTGTGTGCGGGGCAAGATTGACTAATAACAATCAATCAATTTTACACTGATGCCTTTTGAAATAAAATCATCTTTTATTATCTTGGTGCAATAGAAATACTAACTACAGGATGAATAGTCAGTGAAAACATGAAAAGTGAAAGGGTTGATTCATAACGGGTCAATTTTGCCCCGTACACGCTATCAATGTTGATCTCGGTCATTGAGTGATAATTAGATTTCAATCATAATTAAACTTGTAGGACCCTCAAGGAATTTTCGTAATTTTTTTTTAAATTGTACATGGTCAAGTACGGGTTTAGGATACATTTCTTCTTTCGAACAATACAAGGGCATTTGTATTATATGAATCAAATAAGAATAGGTGAAGATTTTGTCACACTAAGTGAAGCATTGCGTCAGAAAGGTCAACAAAAAAGACATAAAAGAAGTTTATATTATTATGAAATTTATTTGGTATTTAATAATAGTATCTAATAATATCTCGGACATCCCACACAGCGCCATCTAGACTCAAACTAAGAGAAGCATGTATTATGAGTACCAGATAACTGATATACATACGCACTTACATATTGTTTAATATACATACATAAACAGATATTTTACACCCATTTTCATTATTTGCTGACCAGATTAGAAAAAAAAAACCGGCCAAATGCAAGTCAGAGGGTTGCGTATTGTTTGTTAAATGCATAAATTAACGTAACTGCTGCACTAACCGCAAAATGACACGAAAACGCACGAACGCATTTTATCAGTTTATAAATTATAAAAAATTCACTTATTGCAGGGCTCTAGGGCAATGGAAACTATTTATAGCTATACCTGGTGTTCGATTGAATGTACTCCAAACTTATAGAGCGTGTAGAGCTTACCGAACTAAACAAAAATTTCAAGTGAGCAGATGTTGAAAACTAACGGTCACTGAGAAAAACCATGTCTAAAGCTTCATATCTTTCATTTTTTATAACATTTTGTTGGCGACCGAACACGCGGTATATACCTAAGGGTTTTCAGCTGAACGTAGTTCAACATTAAACATGTTTTTCTCGGTAACCGTTAATTTGCACCATCTGCTCACTTGAAACTATTAGTCTAGTATGGTAAGCTCTCCATGCTCTCTAAACTTCAACTGCGAACACCCGGTAGTACATTTGTATCATAATAGGTGACGTAATGACCATTTCTTTGAATCGCGTTGAGTTTGACGTTTGATTTTTTTTTTGCAAGGGCCCGTAGACCTTAGTATTTGATACTGCTTTCAACTTTTTTTCTCCATCCATTTCATCCATTCCTAACAAAAAGGATTTTGACAGACGGACGAACTGACAACAAAGTGATTCTAGAATGGTTCAGTTTTTTTCTTTTAGAAGTACCTGTTTTCTGTTAGGATTCGAATAATTTGAAGAGAAAGACCTGCTGACTCTTTTGAAGACTTTATTCACTAACACTAGGTCCAACACAAAGCACTAAGTCCAAACACTAAGCACTAAGTCCAAACACTAAGCACTCACGATGTATTAGGTCGTAGCCAAGTCGTAGGTTTCACTTGTATCACTAGTTTCGCTTCGAAGTCGCTTCTAAAGTAGCCCAAAAACTGAACTGGAACTGCTCGCCTTCCTGCGGCTATTTATATAGGTCGCAACGAACTCGAGAACATTCCAGAAATCACTCCACTCGCACGAACGTAATCGAACAGTTTGGATAATTCCAGAACATTCTTTCCTCTACCGCCATCTAGTATTGAGTAGGGGTTTCGTGTTGTCCTTGTTGTAAAACCCTTCTACAAAGTGGTTTTACTGGTGGACGCTAGATGGCGCTCATTACTCTGTCCGTTCGTAACATACCTAAAAAATTCTAAATTATACATTTCATTTGAAACATCGTATTTTCATCAAAAATTAATGTTTCCGAAATAGCCCAAAAACTCAAAATAAAATAAATAATTTAAAAAATCTAAGAAAATAAACCACTCAAGTAGGAGTAGGACTCGCGTGGAGAGGGTTCCGTACTATAAATCATCACATTACCGATAGTGTTTTTTTTAAATCTGAATTAAAGGATGTAGGTCTTATTTTATTAGATGAGTAATTCTTGTATATAAATATACAGGATGAGTAAATGAACAGGGGCCTTTATGACCGCTACCTTAACCGTTGGATAATAACTAGAGATGAAACGGATAGTTGTTTAACCGGATACCGGATATTCGACTAGCTGTAAGGCCGGATGGCTGGATATCCAGCGGCGGGTTGTCCGACGATACAAAGGTATCAATGTCTCTAAATTGCTTTTTCAAGTTGATAAATATTTAACGTCGTATAACTGCGAGGAACGGGATTGCATCATTTGGAGCGGTGTCATGTCATCGGGACTAATCAGGAGTGATCGTGCGTGACTTAATGATGCTGGCCGTGCGTTATTTGATATTATTGTAAAAATAGGTACGTAATAAAACAATTAAAGGACAGAAACATGTTATCAGTAAAAATAAGATCGCCTATTTGGCAATATTTTGACATTAACCGTGAAAATAATAAGTGTCGTGATCCCGAGAAAAACGCATTAGCAAACGACATCGACTACTATTTGAAGACAGGATTGATCGCACCCATAACCTTTTTATAGGGAAAAGCTGTTTTCTGAGGCAGGTCTGGTTTACGAAAACAAACGGAATCGCCTGTCGCCTATGAACGCCGAAAAGTTAGTATTTATCCACCATAATTTACCACTTGTTAATTATGAATATTAATTTTTAAATTGATAATAATAAAAACATGTTTTTCTGCGGTAGATTAGAGTGCTTTGTGTTCAGATTTTTTTAAAGTTTTATTTTAGTTGAACCCCAAACTTTTAAGTTAATTTAATTTGAAAAAGTTGTATTATAACTTGTGTTTTTTTCCTTATTAGCGCTTTCAATAAAAGTAATCATAATTGCGAGCTGTTATCTTATTTTATGTACGTTTTAAAAGATTTTTTTTAGAAAATTTATGTATATCCGGTATCAGCCGGATATTGAGTTACTATCCGGCACACGGCCGGATAGTAAATTTGGACCGGATAGGCCGGATACTGGATAGTCACCGGATATCCGTTTCATCTCTAATAATAACCGTCATTCTCAGGTTGCTCGGAAGAAAATAAGTCAATAATCTAAGGAACATAAATCGTAGCGTTTCGTCTGTTTCCAGTAACATGAAAAAAATATGACATACAACTTTTTATTCGCTGTACATAGGTGGATTCATTTCTGCAAAAAATAATTTAAGTAAAATAATTTTAAAAAAAAATAAAAACCGACTTCAAAACCATAAACTAAAAAGTTAAAAATAAAATTTTCGCTGTAAAGAAAGGAGCATTAACAGGCGGCATAAAGTTAATGAAGTCGGTGCCTACTCACTCAGACACTTTAAATTGTGTTCTATATTTATTATAGTTATAAATATATAATTGTTGTAATTGTTATTACCTGGTAAGTACCCATTTAAAGTGTCTGAGTTGGCACCGACTTCATTAACTATATGCCGCCTGTTAATGCTCCTTTCTTTACAGTGAAAATTTTATTTTTAACTTTTTAGTTTATGGTTTTGAAGTCGGTTTTTTTTATTTAAATTATTTTATTTTTCAATTTTTAGTTGAACGCATCTGTAACTTATTTGTATTTAGTATAAATGGGGCTACTAAACGCGCTACTCAAATGAGATAGCGCCGTGATTACGCAACTTTAATTCAGTGCCAAATTGAGGCATCAGCATGCCTAGTAGGTAGTGGTATTCCTATGTAACCCTTCAATTTTCATTAAGTATTATTTTTGTGCGAACTGAACATTTTGGCATATTGAACCGTATGACGTAAGACCAACAAAAGGTAACTGCTGTAAATCGTTAAGGAGTTCCTTCGACTATGTATGGTCTCCATCATCAGACCTGTAATGGTACTTATAACCCAAATGAGTGCAAAGTTCTCATCAATAGAAATGAATTAAGTCCAAACACCAGGCAATTGCTGTAAATCGTTGAGGAATTCCCTCGACTGTTGATGGTCTTCATCATCAGACCTTTAATGGCACTTATAACCCATATGAGTGCAAAGTTCTCTTCAATAGAAATGAATTAAGTCCAAACACCAGGCAATTGCTGTAAATCGTTGAGGAATTCCTTCGACTGTTTATGGTCTTCATCATCAGACCTTTAATGGCACTTATAACCCATATGAGTGCAAAGTTCTCTTCAATAGAAACGAATTAAGTCCAAACACCAGGTAATTGCTGTAAATCGTTAAGAAGTTCCTTCGACTGTGTATGGTCTCCATCATCAGACCTGTAATGGTACTTATAACCCATATGGGTGCAAAGTTCTCATTAATAGAAATGAATCAAGTCCAAACACCAGGTAATTGCTGTAAATCGTTGAGGAGTTCCCTCTATTGTGTATGATCTCCATCATCAGACCTGTAATGGCACTTATAATCCATATGAGTGCAAATTTCTCTTCAATAGAAATGAATTAAGTCCGAACACCAGGTAATTGCTATAAATCGTTAAGGAGTTCCTTCGACTGTGTATGGTCTCCATCATCAGATCTGTAATGGTACTTATAACCCATATGGGTGCAAAGTTCTCATTAATAGAAATGAATCAAGTCCAAACACCAGGTAATTGCTGTAAATCGTTGAGGAGTTCCCTCGATTGTGCATGGTCTCCATCATCAGACCTGTAATGGCACTTATAATCCATATGGGTGCAAAGATCTCATCAATAGAAATGAATCAAGTCCAAACACCAGGTAATTGCTGTAAGTCGTTGAGGATTTCCCTCGACTGTCTTTCAGCTCCATCATCAGATCGACTCCCGACCTTCATTAAATAGTACTAGTAGTAGTACTTTATCAAAATACTTAAAATATGATACTTTAAAATACGATTTTCGAAGGTTGCCCTCGATTTCTTTGGGATGCCATCATCAGATCCTGGTTTCCTTATTGGCTACGCCGCATCCCTGATTCTTGTTCCCGCACTACCCGCTTTTTCCTTTACATTCAGTCCGCTGTTGTCTTTCCTATGTGACGCACTGAAAATATAAAACGCTAAACGCATAATCGCTTATCGCCTAAAACTCATATAAAAACCTAATAATATTGTGTAACAAACGCTATAATATATAAACTGTGGAGTGTGCCCGATTACGTGTTGGTGCCGCGCCGCCGCCTGACTGGAGGAGCTCCTGGCTGACAGCGAAGACTTATATGTGTGTTGCTGCGTCAAGGTCAGTCCCTTTAGTCTTTCCTCTCCTTTCGCTATCGCCCCTCGCTATACCTATAAATACAGTCCACTAAAACGCTCACGCTTCAGGAGTGAGCCCAGACGAAGTTCAAAGAAGAACTCGTGAGCGCCTTCACTTATCATGGTACCATTTCGGAGATATCTCCCTTTCACAAAAAAAAAATCATCCAATTCGGTTCATAAATAACGAAGTTATCCCTGAACACACATAAAAAAAAAAAAAAAAAACATATACGGTCGAATTGAGTAACCTCCTTCTTTTTTGAAGTCGCTTAAAAATAGTGAATATCTTAGAAAAAATGAGATTTTTCTTTTTAAGTTTACGTATATAGTTGTGTTTCTTGAATAAAAGTAATTAAAAAAAATTACTATTTAATATAGCGCCATCTCGTATATTTTCGTGGTACCTACTCGTACCGTTGCCAACGGCTGATTACATCTGTTATCTCAAATATTTTAGAAATGGCACTATTTCTAATAAAATGTATTAATAAACTAATTGCACTCATGATTTTTTTTTTTATTTGAATAACCTGTTAATATATAGATAAGATCGAAAAATATTCATATTAAATCAGTAGGTATGTGATTATCTTGATGTCGTAAAACAACTAACCCGGTCCTCAGAACGACAGGCAGCAGCGTCTACCTGAGTAAAAATAGCTCTATGCCATTGTGGTCACCAACTCGCACTAACCAAGCGTGGTGGCTAACGGGAAAGGGTGCTGTTAATTAACACATTCAAAAGATGATTTTTATATCGTTCACTTTCAGACTCGGAGCTAGAGGAGCTGGGCGAACAACTCCCGCGATATCGGCCGGACTCAATAGCAGCGCTACGAAGACAAACTCGCTTCACTGAGCCGGAGCTAAAACGATTGTACCGCGGTTTCAAAGCCGAGTGCCCCACTGGCGTCGTCCGTGAAGACACCTTCAAGTTGATATACGCTCAATTTTTTCCGCAGGGAGGTACGTACGTTGCCTAACTTAAAAAGAGGTAAGTATCTTTTGTACTTAATAGATTAATTTGTGGAAAAAAAAATATCTTCAAAAATTTGCTATTTTATTATCGATCGATATTATATATCTATATATATATATTATCGATTAAGTATACCAACTATACTATCAGACGGCTGACCCGCTGAACAATCAAATTTTTTTTCTACTTTTATCGTGCAAGGTGTGTTTGTCAAATAGAACACTTTTGGTTTTAGGGCAACATATATATACATATATTTGCTAGATTTGCTATACCCTAATAGGGTATCCTAAGTCAATACATATACCTATTATACATACTTAGTCTTGCAAATTAGGTACAATTGTATTGAATTGATAAAATGATCTCTTACGAAGTTTCCGCTCGCTATTGACGTTTCTAGAGATAAAAGGTAAAAAGTAACGGTAAAAAAAGACGGTAAAAAGTAACCTCTTTCCTTCTTGAGGTTTCAATCTATCATTATAGGTGCTAAATTGTGTAAATTCAGCATATTATTTGCTTAATTCGTAATTTATTAGATACAATTTCAATAATTGGATGGGAAAAAAAAGGTTATGTGAACTGTACGGTCCATAAATATTTGTTCGTCAATGTTTATCATCATCCAATTAAAATGCACTAATTTTTAAAATAAATATCGGTTTTTCGAGTCATTCACCGGTGTGGCGCTCAAACACATTTGTTGTTTTTCTAAAATTAGATTAAGAGCGAATACCTTGTTTGTAATAATAAAATTATCTAAGTATATTTTTTTAATACTCGTGGCGCCGCGATGCCACAAGTAGGCGAAATAATTCTAAACATTTGTTTATTATTTATTCAGGAAACAAAATAGAACATGAAATAAAACATATAAATATATACAGGGTGAGATTTTAATGACCAGCCAAATTTTATTATAATGAACTTTGATAAAAATCCGTTGGCCGTCTTATTCCTTTTTAGTATCGTTCAATAGTAAAATATTCAGTTAAGACTACGTAAATCTTTCCCAAAACTACCAATATTACTTGTCGCCGTTCAAGAGGGCGCCAGTGCACGTGCACAGGCCCCGCCCACATGCCCCATGCTCCGCCCTTTAGTATGTAAGTAGAAGGTAGCTAAATTATATTATATAATATTAAGGTAGCCAAATTTCGTTAAAAAATATTTAGGATGTAATTATTGAGGATATAATTATTAATTATTAAGAATAATTATTGATTCTGAATATTTGACCTATATTTTTACTAACGTAATGAGGTCTATTGGTGATACCTAACATCTAGAAAATTTTTGGCTAGTGAATAAAATCTCACCCTGTATATAGAACTTACACAAAACAGTTACTATAATTAGATTATACATAAGTACAATAGATGCCGCAAACAACAAAATTTGCAATAAAATGAAACATATCTTAAAATATTTCGGTCACACGAACTTAAATTGGTGATTGTCATATTAAACTGGTGCGTGTTACTAAACTCCGACTTCGGACATTTATGGTGACATATATATTTTTTACAACTTTTTATTGTTTTTTTATTGTTATTTACTTTTAAGTTTTTATACGAAACAATCAACAAAGTCTGTTATAACATGGTTAACAACTTATAACTAACAATTGTTACTTCATAATTTTAGCATAAATTGTATAGTAAATTAGAGAATAAGGACTTGTTTCATATGCATATCTTAAAGGTTATCTTTTTCTTTTGGCAAAAATATTCTACAATTTTTTTACAGAAGCCTAAAGTCACAAAATCACTAACAAAGAGTGCGAGTTTAATCTACAACACATTCAAACATTTAATGTATTAAAACTACTAATTTATATGTTTCCATATTAATTCTGAAAATTAAATAAAAATGTAAAACTTCCTGTAAATACATAAACTTCGAAAACAGAAACACAAAATGAAAAAAATAAAATCACGGCATAAGACTGAAGTCTCCAGGCTACTCAAGTAAAATTAAAAAGAAAGATTATTCAAATCTTCTTTTCAATCTCGCAACGGCGACGCTTTATTTCGTTGTCGGAAAACATCAATTTACGTTTTCTCTGCTAGAGCACTTCAATTCACGATTTACATTACCTATCAAAAGCAATAACTGATTTAGAGCGAATACTTTGTTTGTAAAATACAGAGATATTTTTTTATCACTTTCCAAGTTTTTTCTAGGCATTAGATAAATGATCTAAAGACTCTATTTTCGAAAAAAAATGTGTAAGTAAAATGTTCACATTAAAATATTTTTTTCGAAAGAATTATCAACACAGCGTGGTTACTAAATCAAACCTAAATACTGCGCACTCGAAAGAAGTTACTACATGTGCAGTGGGGACTGGTATCCCGTCGGTGGCCGCCGACCGATGCAATTGTCGGTTGCCTGCGCATACCCACGGTAATACAATAATTTTGTGGTGCCATATCTCATGATTTTAGTACTGAATGATACTAAAAGAAAAACAAGTATTGTTATCACCAAACTCACGTATCAAAATTTGGAAGGTGTTTAAAAAAGGACCCGTATTCGGTAGTTTCTTATTTGCAATAATTTACATTAATCTTTTTTCTTATAACCAGCTCATAGTGTCGTTTACAATAGTTTTTAATAAGATTTAGTTCCAAGACTTTATGTCTCAATTAAGGTTAAAAATATATTTTCAATAATTGATTCTGGTGTAAAACAAAGTTGTGTATATGTGTATAAAATATATAGATAAGGCTTCTTTTAGAATAATTTTGATGCGATTTTCACCATTATATAGAAAATTACTTGAAGAAGGTATACGGGTTACTGGTATTACAACTGGTTTCCGTAAGAAATTATAGAGGAAGTCATTATCAATTAAGAGAATGTCATAAGCCAACGAAAATTCAGAATGTCGCCGCCCACTGGCCCCAAACGCGACATACCTTGTTATACGAGTTCGTGCTTTACACAAGCGAGACGCACAATAGCGCACCGCTTGAAATTAAAGGGCGTAAGTGCAAAATTATTAAAATTTAATTTCTTTTAATTGAAACGCCTATTGAAAAATACAAAACGAGCATCGAATACAGAATTATGAAATCTATATAATATATTTTTGTCAACTATAACAAACTTCTTACTCAGCTACAATGATTGATAAATGGATTTTTAAGAGGTATTTTACGATTTATTTTTAATCTGTAAAACTTATTATATAATAATTTCAAAACGAACGTCGTATAAAACGATGACAGTGATTTAATATATTTTCAAGACATTAAGATACATGAAATACTTTAAGCGATATCGTTGTTTGAAAATGCCGTCCTCAGCTTCTAACATCGCCTTAATTGGACCATATAATCCTGTTTGCCAAAGTGAACCATTTTCGAGTTAATTTGAAATTACATAAACTTTTTTTTTATGAGTTGACGTGTAATTTTGAAATTAAATTTAAAAAACTTATGTTTATTATCAAACTTTTTTATTTGGATGATTTAGTAAACGTATCAATACTTAATTATCGGCAATAAAATGTGAATTTTCTGTTTTTATTTAAGAATAGGGCACCGAAACTTTATTTTAGTTTAATAATATTTTTATTGTTATGTTATTATTATGTTATTATTTATTTGTATTATTATTATACAGCTTTAACAAAAATACAGATTTTCTGAAAAAAATCACTATGAAGCAGCATCTAAAATTTACCAAAAAATTTTTTTTTTTTGCTATATGCAATGAAGTATAAAAATTTCAGCTATGCAGCAAGAAAAATGTGATAAACGTGAAACAAGGTAGGAGAATTTCAAGAATGGTATTTAATGGTCCAAGTTTGTTTCCTGCTTCTGAAATTTAAAAAAAAAACACGTTTCTTACATGGGGACCCTTTTTACTTTTATTTTTTAAATTTAGTCTTTGTTCTTACAGCGGCTATAGTAATTCCATTCCATCAGCCCATTCTACCTTACTTCAAGGGCTTTGGCCTCCCCCAGGGTGAGGGGGCTTAGAGCTTAAATCCACCATGCTGCTCCAGTACGGTATGGTGGATTGTAACGACCGCCATATATTGACATCAGCCGGGACCAACTGCTTGACGTGTTCTCTGAGGCACGGAGTCAGTGAAAGTTATGTACTTAAGTCAGAAAAACTCATTGGTGCACGCGGTCCCAAGACCTTATAAATTTGAAACAGGTTCCCTGCCTAATCCCCCCATAGGCAATACACACTCTGAAAATTTCAAGTGTCTAACTATTATGGTTCAGACGATACAGCCCTGTGACAGACGGACAAACGGACGGACAGCGGAGTTTAAATAATAGGGTTGCCATTGGATCCTTTGGGTATGGAACCCTAAAAACTGTTGAATGTATTAGTAAATAATAATCAGTGGTCGTGAATGACTAATCTACCACGTGATGACTAATGACTACAAAAACTTATGACTAATTGGTCAGAAACAATATGTAGCGTTCACATTGTTATTAATGTGATTCTTACTATCCGAATTCAGTTCACTAACTGAGTAAAAGGAGATAAATCAACTGTTCACTACAACTCACGTCACAATTCAACAATAACCGATCGAAATTTCGATTAAATTATACGGAAAGCGTCTGTATGATAGGAATCACACAAGCGAACACCGCTATCTATGTGTCCTGTTTTTGGCCAATCACGTCCTTAGGTTAGTTATTCGCAGTCATTAGCGATGATTTACTTACATTCCACAGTTTTTTTTTTTTAATTATTTTTATGCATGTAACAAACATGATTCTATAAATTCCATTCTTGGAACCTCCTACTTGGATTTATTATCACATTTTTTGTTATCTTTTTCTATAATATTATTTTGATAAAATGCGTGCCAAATTGCTCAATGATTTACAAAAAAACATGCTTTTTAGTCAGTAGTGTAAAAGTATTATGTAACTAATAAAGCAGGCAATTCACATATAATTACTAATAATTAAGTACAGTCAATGTGGGTAACTTTGCCCCACTTTTGTTGAATATTGTTAAGTAAAAGAGAGAGTTAAAACTTGTAATAAACGTTGCCTATGTTTTTGGTGGCATCTAAACGCCTAGATTGTATTGCATCATTCGTAAATAGCATCACCCTTATAAAAAATTTAAAAAAAAACGATTAAAACTTGTGGGCCAAAGTTATATGGAGACTTGAGGTATAATTGGCCCACCTTTACCCATGTTCAATTATTACGTATTATTTTGAATTCTGAGCTTCTCATTATAACTTTGGCCTCTTCTTTATGCTTATAAACGTACTCAGTGCCCATAGACAACCTATAACCGTCAAAATATATTTTTTTCTGGAAATTATAGGCAGAATAAAGATGTTGCCATGACACAGGTACTACATTTGTTCTCAATCAAGATTTTTTAAATTACACTTGTAATATTACAATCCTTGACACAAAATACAATTAAAAATGAGTCTTACAAAGTATTATAACATGCGAATTTAATACACTGTTTCAAGATCCAGATCATATGATAGCAATATATAAGCTCTTTAATCGCCCCACTCCATAGACAGAAAGTCGTCTTTTATCAGAGTAGCTTTGGTTCATATCTATAGCGTTCTTTTCACGCACTTTCATGATGTTCTTCTTTGTACATTTCCACACATCAACCTGTTTTGGCAATACCCATGCTTATTCAGCCTTTTGCTTATGTAATATTTCGTAGTTTGGAGCTTGAATACATCTGACTTGCCCAGGAAACAAGCTTCCCTCGCAAGTGCTTTGGTAAGTAACCGGCAATCTTTCATCTCCTAGTTTGTCTTCAGCAATTGGTAGCAATTCATAAACGATACTGGTAATTTTCGTCCGGGCCAATGTTAGCCGTATTTCACCGGCGGCAAAACGGTTTTGAACAAATCATACAATTTCGCTGTAACTTTGTAGATATTTTAAATTACACTTGCATATGTGTCAACACTAATAAACAATAAATACAATTTAAGCGCCATATACCTGTAAAAATTATCCAGACACTGCGTAAAAAATAACTTTGTTGCTTAATCTTTTCAACGACAAAATCACGCTGCGGACAAAATAGTCTGTGATTTTAAATCTATTGCCAGTATCAATGTCACTGAGTTATGGAAGCGTTAAGGATATACTAAGGTACAAAATAACTTAAGAAACATTTTGTTTATTTTTAAATGAATCGTAAAGTAAAATAAAATAATTCAATAGTGAAGAGTGGGTCAATGTTATATTGAAAGCTTAAGTTACCCGCATTGACTTTACCTATCTACCAAACCATTCAAATAAAAATTTTAATTACAATTTTTTTTTTAATATTTACAGGTTTTTTTTTCAGCCATTTTCATACCTCAAATATACATACATACATGCATACATTTCATTTTCATACCATCAGCCAGCCATACCCATTTTCAGAAACTGCTTAATTTTGAATTATCTCAGAAATGGTTCACTTTTGCATGGAGCATTATAAGGTGAGTATCCGTAACCCTACATAGTACATTACATTAATTGCATTACATACATTAATATATAAATTAAAAATTATAGGCGAAATAGTCGCTTTTTGGATGCTAACATGGCTTAAGCCGACTAAACCATTACGCTAACTGACTATCGAATAGTATTATATAGGATGAGGCACCGTTCTCAGATCACTCGGAGGAAAATAAGTCAATAATCTAAGGAACATAAATCGTCGAATTTCGTCTGTTTCCAGTAACATACAAAAAAAAATGTGTCATACAACTTTTTGTTCGCTATACACAGGTGGATTCATTTCTGCAAAAAAAAATTGAGAAAATAGTGAATATCTTCGAAAAAAAGAGTTTTCCAAAAAATCCTTGAATGCCATTTTAATGCAACCCAAAAACTTAAGATGGATTTCTAAGAACAAAACTTCCTATCTCCAAGGTTAGGGTAGCTTTCATAGAGGCCCCTGTTCATTTACTCATCCTGTATATTATGCAAAAGAACATGTCTGTCTATCTTCTAATTATGACCCGAATAATTATTTTTCTCGTTTTTATTAAGAATAATATAAGTTCCCTTCTAGGACATACATTATTAATTCTTAACAAATAAAAAATATACTAGTTATTTCAAGCATAGTTTGTCTAACATTATGTCATTCAAATAGCGTGTTAGCCCAGAGCGCAACGAACCTGTTTCAAATTTATAAGGCCCCACAGGGCCATGGTTCGAATCCGGGCGTGTACCAATGAGTTTTTCTGACTTAAGTACATAATATCATTGACACCGTGCTTCGGAGGGCACGTTAAGCAGTCGGTCCCGGACGCTGTCAATAGATGGCGGTCGTTACAGTTCCCAACCCTCAGTGGAGCAGCGTGGTGGACTTAAGCTCCAAGCCCCCCTCCTCACCCTGGGGGAGACCTAAGCCCCTGCAGTGGGGTAAAAATGGGCTGATGATGATGTCATTCAAATAAATAGTTTGTGAGATATTTACATAGGTTGACCGAACGGCTCGCGAGTGCTTACGGCCGCGTGCATATTTTGTGACGTGTTATCAATTTTAAAAAGAGGGGGAACCGAAGCGGGAACTAGAGCGGGATCGAGAAAATCTGAAACAGGACTAAGTAGACTATATATTCACACAGACAAAAATGAGAGTGGCTGCATTAGTGACCGCCTTCAGTTTTGCCTGTGTGAATACGAAAAATGTGTTACTAAACAACATAAGTATTTGCATCACAGCACAATAAAAATCAATAATTTATCTGATGCAAATCCAAGAACAGAAATCAGTTCTCTGACACGAATATAAAAGGCAAACTCGCTACATGTTTATTTTCAGTATATCAATTTTTGCAAGGAAATGTGAAAATAAAGAAAATACCAAACATGAAAATGTGTTTTTTTTTCCCTGAGTCTCATCGCGTCGACGACGTCGACTCAAAAGCAGCAAAAGGTAAATGAATGATTATAATCTATGTTTTGTAGAATAGTACGATTGTTCACTCGGCAAAAAAAACATCTTAAGGGGGTAGTCTTTTCATACAAAAAAAGGATTCGGCCCATGTGTAATCCTCGCTGTATTTCTGTACCAATATGTACAGAAAAAATATATGTAATAGGGAAAATACTGTCACAGGGCGCTATGTTTTCGTTTTTTGATATCTCGTTTAGTTGCTTTAGAATAAATTCCTGAAGAACATGATTTCCGTTGGTTATTTGTTTTTGAAAATAATGAGCCGTAAATTCGATATTAATGCGAATTTAAAAAAAAACGTACCGGGGGTGGAAACAATCACGGACCGCAAGATGTTTCGACGGGTATTATACAGGTATTTTCGGGAATTCGTTCTTGTTATCTCTGTCACTCAGGAATAGGTAGGGGAAGAGAGATTGAAACGGAGATAGCGATGCTAATTCGAAGCCGCTGATTCAAATACTACATATACACTTAAGTGTCCGTCGAATCAAGTTAAAGTACGATTCAGAACAAATTCCACAAAACAATATTTTGTAACTACTAACGAGGGCAGGCTGAAAAGTGATTTCTTTTGGTCATAGAGTTTATTTATTTATTTGGCTCTTCAACAATAGGTACACCATCACAGTACGAAAATATAATGTTATATAGTGTTCCCAAAATAATAATACTGCCCGTTATGTAATTGTATTCTTGGACTTTTTTTTTTCAAACGTATTCATTTTTTTATCATGAGTGATTTCTCACTGACGTTTATTTTATTTAATATACGGCAAAAAAACGTAATATTTTAAAAATTGAACATCGATCAGTGATTAAACTAACTAAAGAGGAAAATACGCGAACGCAAATCAGACAACGTATCTCTGCAATGTACCTGTATTAAATATGTTCGGTGATTGTTAGGATTTTGATAGGATATTAATAATAATTTATTTCTCAAAAAACAATGATGTCAATTAAGATCAACTACGAGAGTTAATTAAAAAAAAGGAGAGGATTTTTGATGATTTCACACGTTAATTAAAATAAAAACAGTTGACGATATTTAATTTTTTTTTTTTACTTTTAACAATTTCGTAGTCGAACTCAGAGTATTGAGGAATATACGTCATACCCTAATAAATTCTACAACTTCAGACATCTTGACATGAAAATGTGAATCTCGGTAGCATGTTACATCAAAATCTAATTCGTTCATATGTTATTACGAATCACATAATTCATCTGGTCAACATTTATATTTCCTGAGCGCTATTGTGGAAAAAATGTGTAATGAAATTAATATAATATAATTGTCATGACACGATCCATAAACCATAGAGTGTTTTAATATGTTGTGTGTTAGAATTTAATACCGAAAATTCTAGTGATCTCCAGAGTTGAAAATGACTAGTTCAAATCCGATACAGTCGACGAAGGTAATTAATACTTTTACTCTGCACTATACGTAAGCTCTTTGTCTATGACATTGTTTATAGGAAGAAAACGCAAAATAGGCAAAATAACGTATAGATCGACACAACAGTTAAATATTTCAGAATGCTTATTCCTCTTGATATAACTTTATTGCTCACAATAAAGACAATAATTACATACAGCAAATATACATTTAGATGGTCTATTACTTTGTATTTCTTTTTGAATTTCTATACATGATATAGGTAAATGTGTAATGCCTGCGATTCGACATATGTACATCGTCCATCATTTTTGTGGTTCTGTATATCCAAAATGGAAAAAGGAACCTTCTGGTGTCGGTCTGTCACAGTATATTTTCTCTAAACCTGAACTGAAAAAAGTTGATAATCGTACATATACCCAACCACGAACCTATAGCGTGAATAGGCGATTTTTTTATTTTGGGGGACAAATTAGAGAATAATAAAAAAAACCTTCCTAAATTATGACAAATTAAACGAAAGTGCTGATTGTGAGAAAAACAAAAAATGTTTTATTCATGATTTAAATATGCGTATTTTAGAATATATTAAAGAAAATGTACAAAAATTTATCATTGACTCTTACCTGTAACTTCCAACTTGTTGAACCTAAAGTAAAAAAAAGCGATCAACCATTTTCATTGTAAGGGTTAATTATGGGGAGGAAGAACCAGCAAACATAAAATAGAACTTTTCTTACGTGCATCATGTTCCATATCTAATAAAAGTGCTTTTTTTTTAAATCATTTTAGAATACATGTGATAAACAATTTGTCATTCTCGGGTCAAAAATATAAAATTAAAAAACTTTTCTCAAATGCATCACATGATATAAGAAAAGAAAGTGCTCGTTATAAGGAATGAAAATATATTTTTATAAGTATAAAATACATAGTTTAATAGTTAGTAAATAAAATCAGCGGATATCGAACATTGTTATTATCGTATATTGTTTTTACCAAAACTACTGAGCCAAAATTTAAAAAAATAATTTACGGATTATGGAGCACACCCTCAAGGGAAACCTGAACGAAAATCCTATAAGTCTTTAAATACCTACGGGAAATTGAAAATGTTGAAGATGTGTTGCTTAATTTCACTGAAAACTAATAAATTCTAAAGAACCAAAAAAAATGGTCTAGTGGTTACTACTGGTAGCTTATTTAAGGAAGGAGTCGGGTTCAACTTCTGATCCTGTGTAATGACCTAAATTTGATTCAGATTAAAAAAATAGCGTCTCGTTTTTATATGTGCTATTTACTTTTTACTCAATCGCACTAATTTGCTGTCGACTTTATCCATAAAATATAGGACAACACAAATTACTATAATATATAGAAATAAAAATTATAAATATCCTACAAGTGTGTCATAAGTATTCACTTATCTCTCTTAAAATTCACTTATTATGTCACTATAAAAGCAGATCAAGATAAATGCACAAAACACCATTTTGAATAAACGCTGTTTGAAAGTTTTAATCAATCAATCAAATATCTTTATTTCGTAGTTATGTAACATAATCATGAAATACGTCACAAGAGTAAATTTATTACTTTGTGGAAGAACCAGCTGTTTCCTCGTGGTCGTACTGATTTGTCCTACTACGGAATAAAATAATGAAATAATTTTTTTCATGATCCCGTATGTATGAAAGAACAATCGCACCCGAACTTTCCATAAAATATTTTTGAACATAAAAAATTTTTAGTCTATTTATGTTTTATAATTAACTAGCGACCCGCCCCGGCTTCGCACGGATAGCAGAGCATATAAGCCGTAATGTTTTTTCTGTCGTAGTGTCGTATCAGCTTGTTGCGTCGAACATGTGGATTGCATTTAATTATATTTAAATGTAACGTAAGGTCATCTTAGTTGGAGTATTTTTAAAGTGTTTTATTTCCAATTCTATAAATATTTGAAAAAGTAAAGACTAAATACATAAAAAGCAAACTAGGATATTTTTTCGTATACAACATTGATAACTTCAGCTTAACCACGCGTTTTGCGGCGTCCGGTGTGGCCGGCCGGGTGGCGCGGCGCGCTGCTCCTAAGATATTATGATAATTTAAATTATATGGTGTAAAGGGCAATCATAATATCCATGAAATGCAGAAGGTAATTTTATAAGGATTAATATTGTATCCGTATAAATTGCTTTCCAATTACCACATCATATGACTCCATTTTTTTAAACATAAAAAAAGGTATATTAAGCTATCCACAAAGATAGACATATGCCATCACTGACTTTTATTTAGTCCTATGTGAAAGAGAAACAATCCCTCCATACATTATTTTGTTATATCTCAAAGGGATGAGGCAGCGTTTTCGATAAAAACTCCCAGCCGGCTTGATTTTTTCCGACTTCTTCGACAACAATCTTCATATTTCTTCTAATTTCCACAAAACGTTAATAAATTATACACACGAACCTACCTTTTGAATGACTTTATCCATTAGAGTCAATAATATGCCAATCCGTTTAGTAGTTTTTGAGTTTATCGCATTCAAACAGACAGACAGACAGACAGACGTGGCGGGGACTTTATTTTATAATAAAATTTGTAGTGATTATTTGGCTTGAAATAGAATTTTTAAATATTTAGTTATTTGTTTTTTGTTCGTCCTTTGAACTTAATTTTTAGTGTGATGGTAGGTACTTTCAGCTTACATACAGGCAACAGATTGACAATGATAGGACCACGAGGAAACAGCCGAAAAACCTCACCACAAAGGCGCATTCAAAAAGTGCTGATTCCTCTCAGAAGTATACACAAGAAAATGAGGGACGCTCTTTTAAACAGAATTACAAAACAATTTTTTGACAATAAGTGCTTAAAAATTCATATTATTGAAACAAACTGATAGAAGAGCGGCTTACACCCATGGATTTTTATCATCTAAGTAGTCCGATACTTCATAATAAGCTTTCAGTAGCGGAGAAGTACGTCTCTATTGTATAAGGAAGAAATAAGCTCCGAAAAATGAAACCAGATCAAACCAGACTGACCTGTGTGGCGAACGCAAGCGATGAAAACAGACATTCATCTTCGCAGCCTTAAAGTCAGCCGAATCTCTTCAAATAGTTTATAGGGTTCCGTACCCAATGGGGACCAACAAAAATCCTATTAGTAAGGTAATGCTGTCCGTTCGTCTGTCTGTCACAGGGTTGTATCGTGTAAACCGTAAAGGTAGACACTTGAAATTTTCACAAAGTGTGTATTACCATAGGTATTAATTACTATGGCTGCTAAAACAACTAATTAAAATGAAATAAAGTAAAAATTAAAGGGGGTATGAAACGTGTTTTTTTTTTTTCGACGTTTCTGGTGATTTTGTGAACATTACTTGAAATTTTTATGAACTTACTATGGCTACTATGACGACAAATAATAAAATAAAATTAAAAAACGTTCAATTTTCATTTTTTTCAATACATTTGCTATTAATACCGTCTTTATGACATCGAAACTTGAACCGTAATGTTGTATTTTACAGTACTAGGCCTTTTTACTTTACACCAATCACAAACGAGCATTCTGTTTGAAATAAGATATCATTATAAAACTTTGAACACGTACGAGTATGTATGTCTTTATCCAATTCACAGCAGCGTAAAGCAGTAAAACGGTGGGCGCGTTGTAAACCTGAAAATCCACAAAGGCAGAACTACGTACTCGCCGTATAACGAATTGGCACATCGTCGCTGTTTTTGTCGGCGCAAATTCTCCACACGTTCTGCCGCGACTGTCCGACTATGCGCTGGCCCCAATTTATATGATATCTAATTATATGCCTATATTAAATTGACCATAAAAAAAAACTATATTAAACGAATCAATTTTTAATATTGCTAGAGTTTGTTGCTTAGAAAATTTATTAGGGAGTTTTGAAAGCAGGTGTTTAGACTGCTAAGAGGACACTAGGGTAAAGAGTAAAGATAGCGTTTTTTGATTGAACTCGCGGAGGGCGTGACCCGCGGACCGCAGCGGCTGAGGGCGGCGATCGCGAAGTCTGCGGTTACATTCAAAGTCGTTCAGCCAAAGTCAAAAGATGGGTGTCTGGGGCATACGGGCTCTCCTCTTGTATTTATTTTACCGCATAATGAAAAGAAATAAGCCTAAAATATTTTGGATACCTTCAATAATTTCAATAAAAGATCGGACTACCGTTTTCAACACAAGCTTTAGCTTAGTAAAAGCAGTTCACAGGAAAATAATAATGAGTGTAACATTTAATTTGGTTGTCTTTTTTTTATAGTTTAGATGTACACACCGACTTTTATGTGCCTAGGTACATATAAGTCGGTGGATGTACACCTCAGGTTACAGAAGAAAAGCCAAATTGAACGCTCGGAACACGGAAGTGAGGTCAAAAAAGCAATTACAAATTCAGTCACGAAAACATCAAGCGTTTCATAACAGCCCGTGTCTATATTCAACAATGTTTTCGAATTACGCGTCCGGCCACGCGTCTGCCGCCCAATTTTATAAAATAATTATTTAGGTATAATTAACGTTCTTTGTCTGTCATTATACCTAAATCATAATTATTGTATGATTTAGGGGCACCAACATATCTATTTTGAGAGTTCAGTATGCTTCAATACCATACCTATTATAAAATCGGTGTGCATGTAATAGGTATAGATAGATAGCTCAATTTATTATATTATAATACAAATTAGGTGTTTTTCATAATTTAGCTATTATAAAAAAAATAGTACTTACGTATTAAAATATTTTTAAATTTTGTGATTTCTGTATCTATCAGAATGAAAATTTATATTTAATTTGTGTATTTAGATACCGTTGACTATATTTACGTGGGACATACTGAAACTTTCTGGAACTGGCCACTTACAATAAAAAAAAATATAAAGCCATTTATGAAATTTGAAAATAGGACTCTCTGGGAACACGTTACTTTTTAAATTGCGAAATAGTCATTTGTTTCTTGATTGTGGCGTCGGTTTAAAAATTGTATGTCGGACACAGACAAGTCAACCTTATAGACCACGCTTTAACAGGGAGTAGCATTCGCCAAGGCTATGTAGTGACACTACATAACTACGTCACTAGTGAGCCGTCAGTTGGAAGCACGTCGGAAGCCATTAAATTGTCAATTTTGAAAGAGCCAATGAAAACTAGCCGACCTCTCCCCGCACCCCGCCACTTTTTGGCGATTTCGTTTTCGTACTGACGTTTATTAAAGCGTGGTCTAAGGGTTGACTGGTCTGTGATGTCGGACTTACAATGAACTTATCCAGAGAAAATTTTCGCGCTATGATTTTTTATGATTTTCGCTGCAGCTTAAATCCGTTAGAGAGTTGCCAGAGACTTCAATCGGCATTTGGTAATAAAGCTCCATCTCGTAGCTCTGTGTATACGTGGCTCAGTGATTTTAGACGTGGACATAATTATCTTCATGACGATGCACGTGAAGGTCGACCAGCGACTACCCTTACCGTTTAATAATGATACCGTACGTCAATTAGTTGAGATTGATAAAAAAATTACGTTGCAGCAAATTCGTACTGTATTAGGCATTGGAATGAGTCAAGTGCAAAATATTTTACATGTACATCTGATGGTACGGAAGCTTTACACTCGATGGATACCGCATGATTTGACGGAAGACCAGAAACAACTGCGGCCAGAGCGGTGTCGCAAAATGATAGCAAAGTTTAATGGAGGGCAATCATTGGTTGTCTATAATATCGTGACAGGTGACGAAACCTGGGTGTACTGCTTTGAACTGGAAAGAAAAACTCAATCGGCAGAATGGGTCTTTCCTTTCGAAGATTTGCTAACCAAAGTTAAGAAAAGTCGAACCGTTGCGCGCTGTGATATTTAAATGATCCAGCAAGACAATATTCATTTGTGTTACTTGTTTTAATAATTACTTGAATTAGCAGTGGGTATGTTCAATTACATTGATTCAACCTCTGTTCCAAGATGATATCCTAGACAAAAGATTAAAAAGGGTCGGAACGTCCACCTACCGGCGTTGCAACGCAGATGCGGCCGCTCTGTCATGTCATTCGTCTGAGTTAAGTTTGCTCGATGAATGCACTGTGTTTCAGTACGTTAGTGGTTAGTGGTGATTTTGTTTTGCTATTGTTTTCAAGTTAATCTCGAGGTAAGTTTACAATTTTTCTTTTTCATTGTTGTGATAATTTAGTCGTGAGATCGATGAAAATAGATCAACTTTGTTTTTAGTTATAAAATATGACTATGACACATTGTACTTGAGTTTTAGTTCTTTATTCCCCATTATTCCGATCACAAGTAATATTTTTATTGTACAGCAACTCCTAGGCTTAATGAAACATGTCAACTTGTTTTCGAAAAGTGGCGACACTCATACATTTTTTTCCTATTTCCAGAAAGACCTAGCAAATATCGCGACGTTCACTTTTCGATGAGAAATACGAAATTTAAGAAAAAAAAACTAGAATGGATGTTTTATTACATCATATTGAACACGAACTTTGTGATCAACATTTTTTAATGAACATTTAAAAAATAGTAAAGCAATTATTCGAAATTTTATAATTCTCATTAAAAAAATATATGTGAAGTTGTCAAAGTCAGGAAGGCATCGAAATCTTCTTCGAAAAAAAATTCTTTCTTTGGGTTACCTCTACATTCTTGGATAGGATTCTTTTAATGTATGTTACACAATAATTATCGTATTGATATAAAATATGGCAGGTTCGATGAGTTGATAATAAAAACAGAGCGGGAAAAAAAAGAAAGACATCCAAGACAAGGCGTGAGCTAAGCTTGGTAGTGGATATACCTAAAAGCAACAAGCCGGAAATTCAAATGACGGAAATATGGCCCGTAATTTTCCTGAATGATGGACTATGTTGTACTTTAAATTCTCAGTTTGTGTTCTATTGTACTAAGTATTTTCTCTAATAAGATATAGGAAATATTTCCTCTTTTGTAATATATTGAAATATAAAATTTTGGAACCGTCAATGCAGTTTTTATGTAAATTAAATACATATTTTATTGAATTAAGCTATTTTACAAATGTAAATATTTTTTCTGTAAAATACCACACTGTGCGTTGGCACGAAAATGGTTGCTTCTCTTTTCGGTAAATCAGGACATTACACAACAGTATCGCTTGAAGACCAAAGAACAGTAACTGCAGATTTGTATATCAACACATACTTGCCCAGAGTCTTAAAAAGTTAGAGAAAAGCGTCCTCGAAGCAAAGTCTTCCTTCACCACGATAATGCATCCTCACATACCGCTAAGGTAACAGAAGCGTATTTGAACTGATGACGCATCCGCCATACAGTCCCAGACCTCGCACCACGAAACATCGACAAAAAGGTCACCTATATAACTAACTGTTCGGTTATAGTTTAGATTAGTAATGGTGCCGTATCGGGAGTATGTGGCCTAGCTTATAAAAGTTGGCCACTTTTTCATTTTTATTTGTAGAGCGGGCTCCATCTAAACATGTTTCAAAGTTATAAAAGAAAATCATCAATGTAAAAAACCATAAAGCTTTTCTCTGGAAATTACGGTTTTTTTAGGTAACATAGTATAATCATCAAGACAGAATGTCAAAACATCATCAAATTTGCAGCGCATCATGCCACCGAAATTGTCATTGAACTGACTGGACATTGAATGGACGCATAGCGTGTGCTATCTTGGATGCGAGATTGATCGCGCGCTGTGCATGGGCGGGCAGGTGGAGCCCGCGCTGCACGCGCTCCCTTGAGTTCCGTAATGGCTTCGCGCCTCTCGCTGCGCGCCAAATTCGGAGTTAAGTTAAGACGCACATCCGCTTGCGTTGCGGCTGGCCTATGCAACACTGGCATGGTAGTTATGCGCTGTGCTCGGCAACGTCCCGTCGAAGATTGCAGTAGCAACAGAACGTCGCCCTGCTGCGTGTGATCGTGGGAGCCAGGCGCTAGGCGGTACATCAGAAATGACGTACCTACTCGCTTGCGACTTGCGGATCCCATCATCGATGGAGGATTTCGTGCACAGATTGGCACGTCCTCTGGCCCCGACAATATAATCATAATTAATCCGCTAATATAATTACCAATTAAATAAATAACGTGTTATTTTTATTGGACTAATTGATTCTATCTACTATCCCTGCATATCTATTACATGCACAGATTTTATGGATATCTATAGATATAACGCGTTGTGACAACTAAAATGTAAGCAAATAATATTCGCCGTAAGAATTTTGTCTGACCGGCCACATAAAAATTCATGGGTGCTGGAAAAGAAATTCTGAAATTACATTTCATGCGTAATTTAACAAAACGTTTATACTATATAACAATAATAGTGACGTTTGATCTATCTAATGACTGATTCTGATATTTTGCTCACGTTTCGAATCGAAGTATGAAACACGTTACTATACTCCATATAGTTCACTGCTCCATCTGAGATCTATACATATAGTATAGTTCCAATCAACCTTTATGGCGGATGTGAACATAGGCACAAGTCGCGTCGCAGTAACCAGTTTTAGGTGGAGCGAGGGGCGTATGATTGAACCTGCGCAAGCATGCATGAAGCGTTGTATTCCGATCCGCCGTAAAGTTTGAATGGAACAATATATATCTATAAATAACACTGCATATCAAATTGCGCCATGTCAAAAAAAGAAAACATTAAATAAAAACCGGTTAAGAATAAAAGTTGCTGTGTTCTGCGTGGAACGAACATTTTATATGGGTTATGCGCTTAAAACGTTCCGTTCCATATAGTTTATTTTAAGTATCGATGAAATGTCGAGAGGTACAGCACTATGAATCGTTTTATAAATTTAATCGATATTAAAATACACCACTAACTTCCCCCGGATGAGCTGTTTTTTTCTCGATTGTTCTTGATTTCTTGATGTTGGTGTGTTGATTTAATTTTTCCGTCAACTTCAAATCCCGGTAGTTTCGGTAATTGTTTTCTTCAAATCGACATCAATTTCCGCTAAAAAATTAATAAAAAATTAAATGCGATGTAAACTTTAATACTATAAATTTTATAAATATTATTAACTACATTTTTTTAAAATCATTTCCTCCCTTCTTCACGTTTTCTTGTTTTAAAATTCGTTAGGTACCTAAAATGTTCTAAAATAATACATTTGACTGTCGAAATCAAAAGAAAGTTACTTTTATGTACGCACTTTTGTGACAAAATGTAATCTTTTGATTTCTTTAGTTTATTTCATGTTTTTTACAATACAAAAATACATCGATGTTTATCGCGCAGCTGCGTTGTTGCGCGCCGTTTTAGCGCGCAGCGGTTGGCGGCCATGTCGATGTTCGGTCTTTCTTTCCAAGCCGGACGCCGCCATTACCACGCCACCGGATCAAAGTGTCTGTCAATACGCGGGTTTTGTTATACTATTTAGCGAATAACGTTCTAATATCTATTTCGCATTTATAATTCCATTATATAAACTAGCATCAGAATGTCGGACGAAAAGAAGGTATGTAACTTTGCGTATTTTCATCAGATATCGGATACTCGGTAACACCGACATGGCGTTCTTCGTAAAATGTGGTTATATTTTGCTAACTAAGCGTTTCGTTGCAAAGTTTTGTCAATTTCAAATCGTTTTAAATTATGCCGTGTTGTGATTTCAGGGCGAAAGCGAACACATCAACCTCAAAGTCTTAGGACAAGATAATGCTATTGTGCAATTCAAAATTAAGAAACACACACCCCTACGGAAACTGATGAATGCTTATTGCGATCGAGCGGTAAGCAACTGTTTTTTCTTTTACTTCTGAGTGTCTAAGTGATCTTTGTTGCTAGGAAATACAAAACATTTTTTTATTCATACACCAACAATAAATTTTCATTTCAATATTCTTACTTCGTTTAGTGATAAACAGCTTGTATAGAAAACCATTCTGTTCGTATTTATTATCCTTACCGGACTTTGCGACACCACGTTTGTGATATCTTAGTAAAAATCATCAAGAATCATGGTTAAGCGTTACAAACTTTAGAACTTGTCAGCGTAGTTCACTCAGTATTGAATTTCGAGCTTACTCATGCATTAAAATACCTGATATACTAACATTTGAGAACAATATTAGGACACCATGTAGCCGCTTTACGTTCTAGCTAAAACTCACTGAGACATGCTAAACATGAGATTGTACAGGCCGTTTCCCATATGTTATCAATACATTAATATCAGGTTTTGACGAGTATGTTTCCTGAGAGTTATGCCAAGAGTGTAGATTAGGCTTGAGATACAAAATTAGTTTTTACATATTGTGTTAAAATATTGTTTTAAATTAATAGTGCTTATTTGTATTATGTATACATAATGCAAACTGGTGATAGTCATAGTTTTAACCTCCCCGATTGTGAAGAGTAATGTTTTTCGAATGTATGTGTGGATTGGCTTGATAGATTTTAACATATGAGGTGTCATTATATTTCTTAGATGTGGAAGTGACATAGGGTAGATAATATTTAAAATAAATAAATAAAGGCATCTGCGAATCTAAATAGAGAGAGGAAATAAAAATAAAAATTGTTACTACAACAATCTGACCAATTTCAAATATATAGCCATATTATAACACTTTCGTGCTACCGTTTGGACACCATCTAGAAAACAAAGCACCACACTGAATTTGTCTGTTGGGGGTCTTAACTCACATATCTTTAAAAGAATCAGGCTTGTGTAGCCCTAAGCAAAATAAAAACATTTCAAATCTTTAATTTTCTACTTTATTTAAAGAAAAAGGAACAGTAATTAGATGCGTTGGGGATAATTCTGAATATTTAAAACTCCTATTAAAAACAGCAAGATTTTTATACTTGCAGCATTTGTCTAGACTCAATCATGAGGCATGAGGCCCCCGCTGGTTCAGTTCATGTAAATAGCATACAGTGCCATCGTTTAAAAAAATGTTAGTATCACTTTTTTTATGGAGTGATATAGATTCCAGGGTGGAAAGCATTCTTGCAAACCGAAGCTATTTTTGTAACAGGGGTAATTGTCATTGAAAAAGAGAAGTGGTAATTAGGACATAATATACCCCACTTTTGAATATTTAGAATAATATTCAGAATTCCCCTTATACAAGAAATTTATGTTCATATTTATAGAACGCAACCATATATCACAAATTTATTGATGCAAAGAATATTCGTTTGCTAAATAAACAGTAGTAACACAAAGTTGGTAAAAAATGGATAGGCATTTAGTATGAAACCCCCTGTCATTTTCATTGAAGATCCTGTCAAAATTACTACAAAGCACCTAATAAAAAAAAATTTACAACACAACTACATAAAAAATAATTATTTGAAAATGTAAATAAAATACACTATCATGCAAATATGATATATAAATAAAGCATTGCAGGCGAGGAACGATCAGAAATTATGAAACATATTTGTTATAAATATTAAATTATATTTCATTAAATAATATTAGGCAATTTCGTTTTATTTACTTTGCATTTGTTTAATTTTGTAATATCAGATAATTTTATTTAATTATGTATTTACATTAGTTTTAAGATTATTGTTAATAATGAATTATGGACCCTTGTCTGAAATAAATGTTTATTTATTCATTTTTTATTAAAATACGGATTTCACTTTAAGAACCACTACCAAACATATTTTGGCAATTGGTTTTTTCCTGTCTACTACACCTTACAGTCATGTTATATTTTTATATGATAGTGTACTGTATTCACATACTATATTTTATAGGGCTTGTTTTCCCCTTTTTAATTTTTTTATGCAGTCGGGTTTTTTTTAATTTTTCAATAGTCATTAATTATAAATGTTTTCGTCATGTTGGAACCTTATCACAATATTTAGTTGAATATCACAAAGGACATTATACAAAAGGTGTATGATAACTAGTAGTAGAAACATATTAAACATTTAACTTTAACATTTACAAATAGTATTTCATTACAAATTCTTTGAACTAAATTTTTTAGTTAACAAATGAAGGAGGAAGTGGACAAAGGTGTTAACTGACAAAAAGTTCAAAATGAGTTATGAGTGTTTTTATGTTGCTCGTACCACATTTGCAAGCCTGAAATGTATGCATGTTTGTCAATTAATACCTTTGCTATAGGTCTTCATTTTTGACACGAATCAAAATTTGCGCAGTCGATTTATGATCATTTAAAATCTAATTCCATGTAAAAAGTCGCTTTATTTCGTTTTCTCAGATAACACCTTTGTCCACTCACACCTTCAAATATATTAAACTTCTTTTACCACTCCCACTTATATACACCCAACAGTGGACTCCACTCCACTTCTACTCCATGGTGTTAATAAAATTTTAATGCATATTCTTACAGGGCCTATCAATGCAAGTTGTGCGGTTCCGGTTTGATGGACAGCCTATCAATGAAAATGACACACCCACGTCTCTTGAAATGGAGGAAGGGGACACAATAGAGGTTTATCAACAGCAAACTGGTGGAAGACTGTAACAGACCAATACAATACTGTCTCTTTAAAATGACATGTTATGCACTACAGTGTCAGGCCACTGTGTATTGGGTTAATTTATCTATGGTTTGATATAAAGATGTATTCACGTAACAAAAAGTGTCTACCTGTGCAAGCACCATTACTAACTTTATTTCTCATAAAAATAGTACCAAAAGTGGCGCTCCTAATAGTATTGTATTGTCGTCTGTTTGTGATCTATTTATTTTGCCAAAGCCACTTGTTAGATTCACTGGATTCAGATGGACGTACTGCCAATGACAGCATAGCATGTTTATGCTCTACACGAATAGACTTGAGTGAAGTTAAAGTTTGCACCCAAACTAAATGGCTTGTCAACATTATGATATAGCCACAATAGATATTTTTTGTTCTTGAGTGAATACGCTTGTAGTGCATAACAGTCTTAATTTTAAGTTAATTTTAATACTACCTATATTTGTATTCTGTGTAAATGAAACTTTCCCATCTGACTAAGCCAACAAATTGTTCCATGGCCTCTGTCAGATATGTTAATTTCATGATAGACAATTAAATTTTATGTTGAACCAAATGTAAGAACGATCTGATGGATCGTACTTGGGGTGTAATCAATGTGCACATAAAATTCGATGTATGAAATATCAGTAATTACCCCTCTTGAATCGATACATACATAAATACTTTTTTTTAACTTTAGTTTAAACGTTAATTTAAATGCATCGGTTAAGTCTTAGAAAAATGTTTGTTTAGTATACCATTGATGTGTAACAACCAGTATTTATAATACTGCTTGGTGAGGGAAAACTCATCTCAAACTTATTTCTTATAAACATCATCAGGTCTGTATTTGTAAATCCTTTTGAATTAAAACTAATTAAGGTACCTAAGTGTTTCATTTTATTGACACCCTTCCTCGAGAGTAAAATTTTAAATATTTACAATAATTTAAAAATTGTTTTCCAACCAGTATTTTTTGTTTTAATTATTTTTTTATAATTGCTGAGCTAATTTCAACCTTCTAAAATTTCTATTTTAACTCATGAAGTGTATCATAATGTATTCTGTTAAAAGATCTAATCTATATATAGAAATGACAAATTTATAGCAAATGAGTCATAATACGTTTTGCTTAACACCTAGAATGTTGACATAAAATGTAAATATTTTGATCAGAATTTAATTGGATTGGGAAAAGGGATTGTATTAATCTAAATTTTGGTATGTTAAATCTGTTTTTTACAAAAATAATGATTTATTTCACAGCTAATACAGCTCAATACGCGCACTACGTTTTCAACACCTTGGACCAAGACAGGAGTGGTCTACTGAGCTTCGAGGTAATTATTTTGAAGGCGCCTCTGGCCTCCATATTGCTTACCATTCAGTTCCATATAACTATTTGTTGCCACATTGCTTACTGGTACCCTAACAGCAGAACCGAAAGTTGTGGGTTCGATTCCCGCCTGGGTCTATATATTTATTCCATATCTGTGTGTTAAGTATCTATATATGTGTATATTTAAAAGAATTATGTATGTCAGTTGTCTTAAGTACCAATATTAAAAGCTCTGCTTAGTTTGGTACTAGATGGCGCTGTGTGGGATGTCCTAGTTATTAAGCGGGTTAAATAAGAATTGGATCGGCGAGCATACGCACATATATGAATCGTACGCTGCTTACGTCATACATTCGTTGCCGTATTACCATTTGCTTTTATAGTTGAGTTTTTTTGCCGAAATTTACCTTTACACATAAATGGATAAGAAAAGACTAAATTCTTCATACTGCACTGTTCCAAGTGCATAAATAACGTCCTTTCGTCTTAACATCTCAAAGTATATTTTAGTATTAGCTTGTATTTCCAAGAATGCCTAAGTATTGCCATACAGTAAGTACAATACAATACAAAGTGACAATTTGCGCTGTGATAATGTCACTTGGAACACTATGGATCTCCCTTACTTATTTCTTACCCTTTGTATCCACGGAGCTTACCATTTTATTCCATAAAGATTGTTAATAATTTAGTACTAATATACAAAAGATTATTGGAATAAAATTGTGAAATATGCAACAATGTTATCTTATCGGATTCTATTTCATTATGAGAAAAGCCCAGTCAACTGACATTTGTTCCAAAGTTGATCAATGGGTATCATACATTTTCAGTGTTTGGTTCACGTAAGCTTTACAATATGATTTTATTGATTTTATTTTAACTATGATGGGTATTGAAAATGTAATCGAGTAAATTTTATTTTATTTATATTCACTCTAGGGAGAGGTTTCAGTTTGATGTCTGACCAGAACAGATTAAAAATGGTTGTACACATCACTTTATTTCTAAGTCAAGATTACACTCGTGTTGTATTTTAGTAAAAATAGGTGAACCGGTTAAAATTTCTAGTAGAATACAATAATTTTTAAATTATTAGCTATAAAGATTCCACATAAAGCGAAATATGACCAAGATGTGACCTTTTAAAAACAAAAAGTAAAGAACGAGATCCACCGTTGCAAAATATGAAATATTTTTAACATTTCTGCAGGAGTTCGTAAACGGCTTGTCTGTATTATCAAGAGGTACAATAGAAGAGAAATTACGATGGACTTTTTCACTGTACGATATAAACGGCGACGGGTGCATTACTAAAGAAGAAATGTCTGAAATAGTTACAGCCATATATGACCTCATGGGCAACAAAGTAATTGACCCTATGATGGAAGAAGAAGCTGTTAGAGAGAAAGTGGAAAGACTTTTTCAGGTAAACATTTCAATAAAAAAATATATTAAACAGGTTCGTCCTATGATGTTGAGAGTAAAGAGAATGAGTGCCCTACCCCATGCTGCATTTCTGTTCCTGGGAGGCTGGGATCATTATGCCATGCCAATATTTTAATTTTTATATTTAAAGGAACTACTGTTACTAAATGTTCAGGATACTATACCTGTTCTACCTATAATACATATAAAATAATAAGACCGTATCTACGCGCATTACTCAAAAGCCACTGGATGAATTTTAACACGATTTTAAGGAAACTTTAACACTTAAATAGATGAAATCGTGATTCGTTTATATTATAATAGTGTGTTATTTGGGTATTTTTAGAAACAGAGCAGCAGTAAACTGTATATACCATGAGGCCACGGAAGGATGAAGCCACGGGCGTAGCTAGTAGATATTATATTTGGGGAGAAGTACCTACCTGAGAAGCCATGGAGCCTCTTACACAGGAATGAAAATTAAGTATAGGTATTTTTGTAATTTTTTCAGAAAATGGACCTGAACAGAGACGGTGTGGTCACCTTAGACGAATTCCTGGAGTGCTGCTTACATGACGAAGACATCTCGCGCTCGATGGGCGTATTTGACAGCAACTTCTGACGGGGTGCGGGCGGCGCCCCCCCGCTCCTGCCGCGCCCCGCGCCGCCCTAGCACCACGCCACGACATGACGCGACCACCTCCCCTCTCATGCCATTCTAGTAACTGTGAAGATATATGAACTATGAAAAAATTGTTTCCCTCTGAATATTGCATGATGATGTTGATGATGTAAACTAATGAGCATCTAGAAGTGATATCTGAATGCGCCATAGTAGGTAAATTTGACATAAAACGAAACGCCTACGGATTCATGTACACCCTAGGTTTGGTTGAGGTCACAGCAACCGACCGTTCTGAGTGCCACTAACGCGGCCGGTATATTTTCTTGCCTATAACGTGGATTGAACCAGGCCTGATGGAACATACCTACTACATAGTAACTGTACATATGATAAAAGCATGTGCTGCATGTCAGCTAGATCAAGAAAGAGGACTTCTCTGTTTTTCCTGTCATCTGATTCTACTTGGGCCACATCAGTCTTTATCCAAATGATCCAAAACCGGAATTGTGTCCTTCGACATCAAATGCCCTTCTAACGCGGTGTCCGATGTTCCTGCTACTCTGCAAAATCTTTCCTAATTTATAAAATACCTACATAACAAAACGCGTCATGTCTGTGCTTTGAAAAATGTTTCATAAAATGTAGGAATTGAACAATCATGTTTACTTAGATATGAAATTTTTAAAAACCTAGTAAATGGACCATTTGCGTGTCACCTTTCTGTGAATACGTATTCACTTTACAACTGTATATAAAATTAATTTACTTCCAATAAAATGAAAAAGAAGAATATTAAAATGTTATTAACGTTTAAAAAACACATTTTTTTTCTACATTGGGGCCATTGTAAGACTTTATAGTTATTTTCTTTTACTTTATAGTTTATAATTTTAGAAGATTTTATTGTGGTTATTGTCCGGTCATTTGAAAACATTTCGTGCTAAAACCCAATAAAAAAATGTCTAAATGTCATGGAGTTAGGAGAAGAAAAGTTGTAAAATTTGTATGACCCTAAGAGGTATACCTACCTACAATTATGAAATACTCTTTTTCATTAGATGTGCTGTTTATAAGAGAATGCATTTTGAGTTAAGGCCCCTTGTAGGTACCTACCTAGGAATACCAGTAATATTTATGTCTAAACTTAGGACTCAGACTTAGGAGTTCGAATTCTTAATAAGTAGAGAGATTTCTGAACATGTTTCAACTGAAAATCTAGTTTTAGAAGATAAACTATCGGCCTAGATTAAACATTGTCTGACTGAAATAATATTGATGTCTTGACCACATAGTAAATTAATATGAACAGTAATTAGATCCTTATGAACGTCATAATAAGGGACATTCAGACAAACTCGTCGCTAATACTAAGAATGGTATACTATTCAATCATGCCGCTGTGGGAAAATGTGTGCACATGCGTAATTTGAAAGTCAATAAAAACCAGTCATAGAAGTCAAACCAGCCTCAATCACGACGCGATTGCCCTCAGATGAGTACTTTAACCTAAACTAATGAGTCATGCAATCTAATTCAAATTTCCGTATGGATTCATTACGGTAGAAGCAACACATTAAAAATAATTGAGTAATACGTTATTTAAACAACTTTAGCAAACACGGTTAGAGCGCCCGATTTAGTCGACATAAACTTTTCGAATAACGAATTCTCAATCATGCGTCCGCGTCGCACGTACACTGTTCAAGACCGTTCTACAGCTTATATACCTGTTCCTTTTTAAATAGCTTTGTGATAGTGTTGTTACATGTTGTTACTTACATCAAACTTTATACTGTAAAAAAATTGTCATTTTCGTTGCATAACGATGACAGGGCTTATTTGTATGTCCCTAGTTTTAATGTTTTCTATAATAAAAAACAAGGAATCTGTGTACCTATGTAATGCTTGTGTAAATATGACTTGAATGAACTTGTTGCATGCATTTGTAAATGATTTCCTTTCATAGTTGAACTGTATTTCTGTCTTTTCTTCATGCGAACTCCCTTCTTATTTGAATTGTTCCGCCCATTTTAAATAGATGTCGTTTAGGGTATACAATTGGTGTAGAATATATATAAATATATATAATTATCTATATACGTTTTAGATAATAAATTACTCGACGTCGACTGATGTAGACAAAAAATATTTGTTCTGTATAAATATGTATTATTCAGAATAACAATAATACGTATATTTATATTAGTTTGTCAATATAACACTGCCTCATCACCGGAAGACAAATCGTTAAAATTATTTTTTGTTTCATAGCTATTTATAATATTATTTCATTAAAATTATTGTAATGACAATAATGTAATCATCACTTAAATTAAAAAAATCTATTAACATTAATTAATTTCTTGTAATATTTATTTATTAGTATTTGATCAGATTGTGTATGAATGTTGCTCATCAATACGAACTGGTAAATATGTCCTTACCAACTTGATGTGATGTGGTAATAGCAATTGATATACGATAGTACTGTCGACCACAATATTTAGACGATTGCCAAATATATTTAACTCTGGCACATTGACAATTACCAAAGACAGACTTTAACACCTACTTTGTGCCAGTATCCAATTGAAGAAATATTGCAGAATTTTCATGCAATTGTCTGATTATTGTAATTTAGTAAACATATTTTCTTAGATAAATATCGAAAACTGTATGAATAAAGTTTGTATAATATATAGCATATGTATTTAAAATTAGTTTTAAAAGTGTATATTTTCATAGTGAATGTTAAATGGAACCAATAACTAGAGACACTTGTTTAAAAATTGCATTAGTTAATTTGGAAATTATCTAAAAATGTTATCACAAACATTATATGAAAATAGAGTCGCTGGTTGTAAGTTGTGGTTAACGCTTTGTGTTCTTTGAAGCACACATTGAGTAAAAGTAATGAGCCAATAATCTATAGGTAGGTATACATATATTTTTTTAAATGTCTCTCGCCCCTATATTTTTTGTGATAATCACACGTAGACCGGAATCCCACTGCATCAAAGTTTACATCTTAGGCTACCGGTACCAAATTTTTTGTGGGATAATGACCACAATTTATACTGATAACAGTATTTCTTTGTCTCCTGTCAGCCTGGAGGATTCCGAGTCCAGAAAAGTCAGTTCGCAAATATATTTTTTAAATGTATAATTGAAATGTCTATTTCATGAAAATAGTTTGATATTGGTGATCTATTACATAATATGCTTTTATCTGATGGGATCCCAGGTAGTGGATTCAATTAGTATAAAATATATTTAAACTATTTCATTTTTTTAAATGTATGATTGATTTACTTTGTTACCAATTTAAGAAATGAAATCGTTAATAATAATAATATCTGGAACATCTCTCACACATATTCATCAATGCCCCTCAATGGCTGTTCTCTAGTATTACTCTCGTAACTCCTTGTAAAGAATTAAAATTTTGAAAACAAATATTTACCACAATTTTCCAGAAGTTCCATTTAAGGAATAATTTTTCAGGAATACATCGAGCTTAAATAGATAAGAAAAAAATTACTTATTATTTATTGTCTTCCCTAATATCTAAAAGAGCTCCTTAATAATTTAAACTTGTTATATTATTGTACCTAGTGTTTTGTTTACCAAAGACATTAAAAACATGTATATATATATGTTTTAAAAGATTAAAATAAAACTATATCAAGAATGCATGATATAAAAGTCTTATGATGAAATTAGATATTTTAATAGATAGAAATCTTATGTAATTTTGATTGAACAAATTAATAACTCATGTTTCAATGCAAGGAGCATCTTTTAAAAGTGTTTCTATTTACAAATTTGAAGTTATGATTTTATTAATAATTATGGCTAATAAAGCAACTGTTATATAATATTTATTGTTTTTGTTATTATAATATACATTACCAATGATCACGAACTATAGTGGTGATTAGTGCCAAATTGTCTAATAAGAAATTTCAAGGAAGTTTTGAATTGTTTTAAAGATTTATCTCAATTCAGCATCGGCTTACCATTTTAAAGTTTATATAATCTATGACCTACAGGTATTCGATGTTAGAGGATAGCGTAGTCGCAGTAATAGAATTACTGTACTAAATGTTGTATATATGCTAAAAATCATATATAAGTTTTACATAAGCAACATCCCATCCAGTTTAATAAACAATTATTACATTTCAATCGTAATGAAATTAATTTTAATTTTTTGGTTTGTGAAGGAAACATATCAATTCCATATTTAAATGTTTGGCTTATTAATTTTAAATATATTTTATAACGTACTATTAAGAATGAAACCAACTCTTTGATTGCATTGTCAAAGTTGTCATTATTTAGTATTTGGTATGAATAAGCCATGAGCTATGCCATCAAAGAAAGGATTCTAAAATGGCGGCCGTTGTATTTTGTTCTCAGTGCAGTCAGCCGCGTAAGACGGAGTGAACCTTCTTCTTACAGCAGCCGCCATTTTATAATTGTTTCTATAATGGCACAGTCTAGATATGTTAGGGCATTGGTATTCAACCCGCGGCCCTTCTCATGTAATGTTGCGGCCCTAAACTAGTTCGAATCTTTGACTATTATAATAAAGGTATGTAACTGTTTATGTATAAAGCTTTCTTCATGGAAAAAAGGGTCAGCAAAGAATATATAGAATTCTGGAAAATGGTCCCAGATAATTTAAAAACTATAAATTATTGTGCTTTTTTATTTTGATACTTTTTGGTTCAACATATAATTGCTGAACCAGCTCCATTTTCAGAAATTAAATAGGTATGCAAGAAAAAATATCGGCACTTTCTCTGTGATTTCCACCTGAAAAATATATTAAATCGCTTGTTCAAGGAGAGAGGCGAATATTAGTGAATTAATGAAAACCCGGCAACATAAAAATCACACTGATTATTATATCTATTGCCAAAACCAATATATTTGTTTGATTTTGATTGAACACATTTTTATTATACTATTTAAATTTTTTTACCCAGTTCTCCGGACTTGCGGCCCTCTGGAAAATTTAATATTTTTCATTTGGCTCTTATAACTAAAGGTTTGAAATGATCGCTGTGTTAGGGTAATTATTAATTTCACAGCTTCATCAATTAGATTCTAGTAGAATCATTACCGCTAATTCCGTAGTAAGTAAAAGATAGCGCTGTATAAATTTTCTAGTCAACCATAGCAGGCTCTAGTTCCTTCTTTGCAAATAAAGAAGTCTGAGAGATCATTGTTTATATTTACTTTTACTTAAAAAAAACTAAATAAACATGACAACTTTGACAACATGCAGTAGGACATTGTTTTTTTAGTTCATAGTAATCATCAAATAAATAATACAAAATGTTAAGTAAAATGTTGCCACACAAAAAAATGGTGAGGTGCTTACCAACTCAATAATTAAAAATTCCAGTTTATCTAAAATGGCGTAACACTGTTATGATACATGACCACAGGATAGTGTTGAAGATATATATAGATCAGATCAGTAATGTTGGATATTTAAATATTGAATTGTTTATTTACAAAAAATGTATGTGTATTTTATAGAAAAAGTAATAAAAACATATGACAATCACTTTTTTATTTGCCCTCATCCTTAGATTAGTTGTTCGATTGCAATGAATTTACAGGTTTTATACCTAGGCATAAATAAAACAAGATTCTTGTATTGTAAAAATTTATTCAAACAAATTGTACTTGTAGATACAAATCAATGCAGTTTCATAATCTATACTAAAATATTTGTAAAAAAATGTCACTCTTTTAAAATAGAAATTACAGTAAGAATTTTTCGACATAATCACCTCTATAAAATCTAGTATATTCAATATTTTAAATTCATCTATAAATTAAACATATATGCCAATTCCTATATATTAAATGGCATTCAAAATGGCAAGTCAATTTGCATGTTCTTTGTAGTAATCAAAAAATTTATGAAAATATGTCATAATTTTAAAATAACACAAACACTTCATTTGAAAGGTCTAAAATAAATAACTTCAACTTCATTATGTATTTATCTGATATAACATTTTGTAGATAAAGGATCAGTGTTGACAAAGTAAACAAGTTTAGATTTTTTTGGATAGAGGCAGATCTGCAAATAGGTATTTTATTTTTAAATTTAATTTTACATAGCCTCTTTCAGAGTTCTAACTTTTGGTCGGATACTGTATTTTGAGATGTTGCTCAACATTTTGAAAATCACTATGTAGTATCCAGTTTCAGAACAAGACAGTACAATTAAGATGAGCCAGTTTCTCAACACATAAATATGACAATATGTTACATGTTGATTACGTAATCACATTTCCTATACTACAGGATCACCTTCCACCTGCATGTTCATAAAAATGTGTTTACAGTAGGCCCAGAAAAATAAGCATTGTGGCGCGTAACCAATAATCCAATAAGAATTAGTTCCCATGTGAACGTCGAACAGACTAAAAGCATCTATCCCCAAAAATCGGGCGACCAAGCTTCGTCCGGTTTTTTTTGTCACGGGTCACGGATTTTTAAATGAAACTCAGACGAAGTGCTTTGGCCAGATTGTAGGTCTCGCCACGGCGATTCAAATGAGCCCAAACTCGATGGGGCCACTCCCAGAAAACACCGAGATAGAGTGTGGGGAAGTAAGGGAAGGGGGCAAAGTATAAAAGTGATAAAAATTTATCGGGGATCAAGTACTTTGAAACCACCTGTAGTGGGAGCTCCAACGCTACGCAAGCCTCGAAGGAGTAATATTAAATAGCAGTGCCTCCTGGCGACCCAAAACCACACAGCTTATCTGACAACCTGCTCATGAATGATACCTATGTAACATGAAAAACAGGCCTAGTGTGAGTTGGACTCGCACATGAAGGGTTCCATACCACCATACAATATAGAAAGCATTTTTCTTGTATGGGGACTGCCTCAATTTTTACTTTATTTTATTTTTATTATTTGTTATAACTAATAATTTGGGTCATGATTAGTTACTTCCATTGCATTTCAAATAATTTTCAGTGCATGTGAAATAATTTAGTAAAAGATAATTACATTGTAAGTTTTCTTTAAATTTTACCTTAAATATATGTAAAAACCTAATACATATTTATTAAAGCATGCATTGCGTCCGATTAAACCATTTGACTGCCAATAGTTTTATTTCAAAAGCACAAGCCATGAAATAAAATTGAACTTTATGCATTCGTATTACTATGGTTAATAATTAAATGACAGCTTTTGTTCTTTCATCTTTTTAATATGTGATGAAAACGAATATAGTTGATGTTTGAAGATTGCAGCCGATGGTAGTAATTTTTCTGGGTCTATTGTAATACCATACAATGTGGTCACCCTGATTTCTGACATTGACCCATGTGTAAATTCTTAGACCTGGAGGTGAAAACAACCCACCAATCTTTACCTTTACTGATGATTTTAAAAAAACTATAATGAATTGCCAGTTCTATTGATGTGTGTAATAATATGAACCAAGGTATATTTGAATAATGACAAATCTAAAAAGGCGCAGTGCCATCATGAATAAATAACAGTCATACTTTAATTTTTTTTTTTAATCGAATAAATAGGACACACGAAATAGGATACAGTCTGCAATTCTTCTGATATTTTTACAAACAAGAACAGATTCACGGTTGCAGTGTTTATATGAAATAAGCTTGCTTATGAATTCATATTATTAATATAATTCAATAGTTTGGTACCTAAAAGGAATAAACATAAAATCTTGATGTATGTTGAGCAAGACCTTTTGTACTTTTATAATTATAAATTTAACCAATTATAATCATAAGTAATTACCAATAATTATACTTTTGTGATGATATTAAAGTATAGATATACTACAATACCGATCTTATTTTACTTCTCATAAATAATGATGTTAGCAGAACTAAAAGGAAAATGGGTGATTTGGTTCAATTTTCATTGTAATTTTCCATTCCCTTCATTATTGTTTTGGAAAGTACATAATATTGTAATAATAAAATATTGAGAATATTGTAGTAAAATTTTTCAAATCACCACAGTATCCTTTTCTGCATTTTTTTCCAAGACAATATGGTTTAGCTATCAATAGTTTCGGAGTCTCATAACCGTGTTTTACGAAATTTTCTAATTATTACAAAAAAAATAATACTAATCTAATGATACAACCTTATAATACTACACATGAATGAAATTATAGAGATTTTATCAGATCGGAATAAAATTTATTATGAAACTCCAAAACCATAATAAAATTCATACTGTTTTAGAATTTTTTACTTAATATTTCTAGTTAAATTAACACTAGCACCAAATCCATAATACTAATAGATCTTTCATATTCTGAAATGGAGGCAATGCAAATAAAACGCATGCTTTTTCTAATATTTTTTGTTTAGTAAATAATTGAAGGGGTGAGTGGACAAGAGTGTTATCTGAGAAAACCAAATAAATTGACTTTTTGCAAGAAATTAGATTTTAAATGATCATAAATCGACTACGCAAATTTGTGTCAAAAATGAAGACCTATAGCAAAGGTATTAATTGACAAACATGCATACATTGCAGGCTTGCAAATGTGGTACGAGCAACATAAAAACAGTCATAACTAATTTTGAACTTTTTGTTAATTAACACCTTTATCCATTTACCCCTTCAATTGTGACATTTGAGCAAATATTTGATGTGACAAAAAAAAACAAGTATCTATTGATTTGATAATTGACTGACTTATATAAATTGAGTTTTCAAAAACCAAAATCATGTACGTTGCTTTACACGCTTTAATTTTATTTTTATTTTAAACACGCTTTATGTACGATTTATTTACATAGGTAATATATTCATCTTGTAAGTAATGTTACTTTTATACTATTTAATGAAAATCACATAGCAACTATACAAAGCAGACATTTTATTCTTTCTTTTTTACATGACAAAAGTAACAGACTTAGTGCTAGTAAGATATCAGATAAATATTTTATCAATTTTTTATTGATACTGCATTCAAATTTAACTAGAAATAATATTTGATTTACATTATTTTTGTTCATTAGCTTAAAGCTCTCGTTGTCTTTTAAACTAAAACTATGCTAAGACATTAAAATTAAAGTTTATGAAATATTAAAATAAATCTTAGAAACACTATAAAATAAGTGAAATTTAATGTAAACTAAGTATTTTGTAATTCAAGAAGAGAGCACATTTTTCTTTCCTTATATCGGTGGTGCTATTTATCATATTTTTAAAATTCAATTTATTCGAGATCAACTAAATTGGTAAGTTAATTAACGACTACATGTTCATTTTGCCTTTCATAATACATAACATACATATTATGTAGGTTTAGTTTACCCTAACTGCAGAACCAAAGGTGGCAGGTTCGATTCCCACGCAGGACAAATATTTGTGTGCATGAACATGTCTATTTGTTCCATTTCTGGGTGTATTACAGTTAGTAATTTGCTCAAAATTTCAATTGCTACCTACTTCCAGGACTTTCAAAACGAGTAGCACTTAAAACACAAAATTGTCATATAATCCTTGATTTGGTATAAAATTTTCACTGACCAGTGAAATACACCTAGTGTTAGGTACAATCTTAAAACATTGTTAGTTTAAAAAAAAAAATACAAACAATCCGCTAAATAAGAAAAAAAATTGTGCCGTTTTTAATGCTAATGCTATCTTGTTATAAAATTGTAATTAATATTTAGATCCAGGCATTTAGGTGGTTTAAATTAAAAAAGTACCAAGTTTAAAAAACTTTTGGTATGAATACCTTTGGTACTTTCTTACAATACCGCTGCCAGGCGGCGCCGTACTTGCGTTGACATCTTATGTGATCCCTGTACGCTCGGTGTATAAGTACTAAAATGGTTAATAGAGCTGGTACAGATGCCACCCAACGACCCGACAAAACACCAGGCAAAGCCAATGCAATGTGGATGAGAATATCTCCTGTGTAATTTGGGTGCCTAATGACACCCCACAAGGAAGATAATAGGAGATGTTTACCTTGGAAAGTTGGCATGGACTTAAAATCTGTAAGAAAAAAAAAGACTTAATTTATAATTCTATAAAGACATAAAGATAATTAGTGTTTTTGAATTGACACCTTGAGTAGTTCATTTACTTTAAAAAAAAAAATATTTATTAAATTGAATAGATTTTAGTCTTCAATCTATGAGGGGTATTCAATAAAAAGTGAGAATGAGATACATACTTCTTGGTAAGAAAGAAATAAATACTGGCAGGCATAACTAAGACATTTAAACTACTTGCTAAAGTTGTTTTGTTTCACCAAGATAATGCCCCCATGCACAAGTCCAGAATTGTGATAGTTGCCATTGCAAACGCTGGCTTCAAATTGATGGAACATCCTCCATATTTACCGGACCTTGCCCCCTAGTGATTTCAATCCCATTCCATAGTAGAAAGAGTACCTCAGAGGTCAAAAACTATTAAGCAATGAGGCTATGGTCAGCGCACTACACAATTTTTAGAGGCTCATGGTGAAGCGTTTTTAGGAAAGGAATTAGTGTAATAACTTAAAAGGTAATTACGTTGAGAAATAAAATAAGTTTTATTAAAAGTAAAGTGCATCCGAGGCACTCTGACTTATTATAGAATACCCCTCATATAAAAAATTATATTGTGGAATAATATGTGTTATCTACTAATAAAACTAAATTCTCTATACAGTGATACCAAAATTACTAGTGCTGTGAGTAAAATTATAAAAGTAGGTATCATGTGCGAAGTTAAAAATATCTAATGGTGTCAAAAAAATTTGGTAAGTATTACAACTACTTACAATTAAAACTGGGATTCTTTCTTAGTTCATATTTAGAGCTGTTGCTGGTTAATAAAATAGTGAATCCGATTAAATATAAAACAGCAGCTCCAATCAGCATGGTCGTTGATAATGTAACCTGTCCATCAACTACTGATTTAGATATTGTTATAAAATAAAATGGGTAAAGTCCACTGGCCACGAGTTGAAGATATCCCAGTCCTTCATGTTGCCAAAAAAAGGTGGCGACAATTTGGTTTTCTGTCAGAATAAAAGTCAACAAATATGTTAACTGCATCATGGAGAAAAGGAGGACAGTTGGCTTAAATTGCAGTCTGGACCAAATTTCTCCAAAGCCATTTATATCCAAACCAAATTGTACTGGACCTGACAGTGCCACACCATGTTTGAAAACAAGTACAGCCAGTATTAGCTGAAATTAAAAGAATCACAATTAATAATTATATTTTTAATTTCTCACATAAACTTTTTTAGACATAGGTACTTACAGAATTGATATTACAAATCCGAGATATCAATATTTTGAAGTACAACTTTTTGTACTTTGGGTGGATTTCACGGCCCATTAAATAATCATGGGAAAAAAAACCAGTGTTGCCATAAGGATTCAGGTTGCTTCCTTCGACTTTAGAACTTTTTATGTATAACAAAATTGACATGATGACAGAAAATATATAAGATCCCACAGCCAGAGGTATAATCTCATTCAATATCAAATTGTTATCAAATATTTTCAAATAATCCAAACCAAAAATTAGTAATAATGCAACTACAGTGGAGAAAAATGCATTGAAACAATATGTTTTCCCTGTGTCATCCAATAGTGTGGATTTTTTTCCAAAAATAGGGTAACAGGCCATAATAGTTTGTAACATAACTTGTGATAATAACAATATATATGCCAGTGGACTATATAATGAAGTTTTCAAAACTGAATAATTGATTGCTTGTAATGAGCAGTGTTTTTGGCATAAAACCAGAATCGAAAATACTGTTAAAGGCAATAGAAACATCAAAAGAAAACTGCCGATTCTGCCACCAAACTCCCGTTTAACAGATATTGGCAGTATTTTATGCATAGTCTCTCTTAATGGAGTAACCAGTTTTCTTGTCATCGACATAGATTTTTCTTTCTGGAACTCCTCTTCTGAATGCTCCTCATCTGATAAGGTTTCTATAGACTTGCTAGCCGACTTACTTATGCTTTTTCGTTTATCAGGCAAGTTGTCAATAATGTCTCGTAACCTACTAGATCTTCTCGGAGCAACTTCTTCTACAGGTTTGTTTTTTATTGAATATTTGTCTGTAGAGTGAGAAGAGGATTCCAAGCCATTTAGTTTGTCCTTAAGATTGACATTATAGTGTGTTAAATCGACAGACACATCTTGGATAGAATATTCAATGCGCTGAGAACGCCTAGAACGTAAAGAATCTAATGTGCTTGGTTTATCATCAATTTTACGTTCACTGGAAGTTCTTACTGAGCGTCTTATCGGAGAAGCTACTGCAGTGGGAAATTCGAGTTTCGTTTGTTCTATTATTTCCTTTGTAGTTCTCGACGGTGACTTTCTAGCAGGGTAATTGGAAGTTTTGCGACTTGGCGATTTTCGCGCCGGCGACTTGCGGGAGGGCGAGCGTGCGGGAGGCGAAGCTTTTTTTCTGGCGGGAGATCTCGGCGGGGATATACCTTTCCGTGTTCTCGGTGGACTACTTTCTATTGCACTAATTCTCACTCGGCCGCTTCTCGTCGACATCGTAAAAATTCAAATGGTACAATTACCTATTTCAAATCATTAACCTAAGAAATAATTAGCTAATAACTGGCATTTTATGGAGCGACACTAAATAAACATCAGGGTATATAAGTTTCAGTCATTGAATAATTATATTATTATTTGTTAGTAAAAACCACCACATAAATCTTACGTTAAACTAGCCACAAACAAATTGAAACAAATTCACAAAATCCATAAATAACAAACGGATTTTCGAAAGGACGCTATCTATGTACTCACGGTACTCACGTCACAAGCGGTACCAAGTTACAACACCATAACCAAATATTTGAAAAACGCCCTGTGATTGGTTATAAATAGATGAGCTATCCTTTTGACATGCATGACGCTATATAGCTGTCTTTTTCTAAACGAATAAGCAAATACTTTAAAAATACCATACACTACACGTTACGCCGGCTCCATACGTTAACGCGATGCTACTTGTCCAACGTGTGGATCGAGGTTTTCTACTTTGGTGCGAACATTGGCTATTGGAAGTCGCCTGTCGGTTTTTTCAAAGAAATCCACGCGCCAACGTTGGCGACCTATCCACACGTTGGCGATTCGCTCAGTCGTGTCGTGTTGCAACACGCATTGAGTGCGTATGTCGAGTATGGTCGAACGAGAATATTATTTTCATTTATAATACCATCGCCATCCGCAAGGATAAATGAAAAAGTCATTGAATTTCTAAAACTTTTTTTTAGATATTTTTATTTTATTTTTAGAAAACGCTTAGAGCAAGTTCAGTTTCTGTATCGGACGTCTTCACATTGGCTCTGATGGAATAGTACAGTTCCAATCAACCTTTATGGCGGATGCGAACATAGGCACAAGTTGCGTCGCAGTAACCAGTTTTGGGTGTAGCGGGACGCAGTGGAGCGAGGGGCATATATATATATATATATATATATATATATATATATAGTTCAGATATGACTGAACCTGCGCAAGCATGTATAAAGCGTTGTATTCCGATCCGCCATAAAGTTTGATTGGAACTATACTAGTATATGAACCAAGCCAACGTGTGTAGGTATGCTTCACCAATTAAACAGCCAACGTTGGTCACCAATGAATGATGTGGCTAACGTCTGGTGCCAGCGCGTTGGGTGCAACTCGGCCGAAAAGTCCTTTATAGTTATACATAAAAAAAAATTCGAATGGAAATAGGTGTTAACCATAAAGCTATATATTGTGTTAACCAAACTGTGTATAAATAAATTATCTTTATATTTAGCAGCGTCATTTAACGGTGTGAGATGCACACCCAGAGGTGGCGCTGTTAAAGCTGCCAATAGAATGTATGGGAAACAGTGTTCCCAACCCTACTGTTTTAACAGTAGATTTGCTGTTTTCACATTGATGTCCCTGTTTTCTGTTTCATTCCTAATTTTTACTGTTTTTCGATTAGCGTTCAGCGCCACCTATTACACTATGCAAATATTTTTTTGATAACCACTATGTAATAAAATGCAATGACACTAGATGGCAGTATCTACTATTCCCCGACCACATTATATGTGATTTTATTTTTTTTGTTGTGATTATTAATATAACAATGTATGTGAGTTCTGGTAACTAAGAAAATTGTTCATTGTTTTAATTATATGAGGAAAAGTATGAAATCTGCTTTTTTTTTCTTTACCTACTGTTTTCTCCTGTTTGTTTTTTTGCGAGCTGTTGTTTTTTAGTTTTTTGGGGTTGGCAACACTGATGGGAAACGTCAAGAGTAAAAAAAAACCATAAAAAAACGCACTCAGTTACTCAGGTGTTTCTAGTAATTACAAGAGATGGCAGTGCCGTTCACAGAGTGACGATGACAATTCAATTTAAAAAATAATAATAATTGATTTGAAATTACCACTGAGCTAAACTAGTAGCACAGACATGGCACAGATGGCGCGAACAAAATCTGTGGGTGCGGCACTATCACCTTGTTTCTATTCTACAACATTGATTTTCTACTAAATATAATACTCTGTATTATACATGTCTCATACATGTAATGCTTGGTTCGTTTATACTAGAATAATTAGAATGGCAAGTATTATACAAGTCTTCGACTGATTTATTTATTAGTACTTTCAATAGTTTCGAAGTGTTTGTCGAAAAACCTTATTTTCCACAATTCTTTTGTTTTCTCACAAACGCTACGAAACTGTACAAACGAAACGGAACAATCAATAATGGTAGTTAATAATATTAAAGAGAAATATTTTTTATAGTGGCATGTTATGATTTATCCACTGAAACGAAGAAATGTGATCAATAAAAAATAAAAATCATTTCTTTGTATGGTGGCTCTATCTATTATTAAATAGCCGTACTAGACAGGCAGCTCCCAGTCCCACCTTAATTTAAACCGTACTACGGTAGGTACTACCTACCAGTAGTGCCGCGGGTAATATACGAAAAAAAAAAATAATTTGATATTACCACAAATTAATAATTTTGGATGTTTTCCTTTACCTATTTTGTGCTGTAAGACTTAGCTTCTTGCCAACCATTACTCCAAGGTGACTCCAAGCCATGTAGGTACCAAACTTAAATCCCTAAATTTCTAAAAAAAAAAATTTTTTGCACACTATACGTTACACAAACGTCATCTCAGCCAGGCAGAGGTGTCATGTTAATTCGTCCATGTAGTAGGTTTTGATCGCAGGTTTTGATTTATTTGCAACATGCGGTATAAATGTCAGTACCATTTTTTTATTCCCATGTCAGCTGGTTTTTTACAGTCTTTACACTAAATTTGTTCTAGCAAAAAAAATAAATTATAAAATCGTTTTTTTCGTACCTATTTTCGAGTCAAGTTCTTTCGTGATTTGCTTATAGTTTTTATGAATTTCTTATCTTTATGAACAGCTACAATAGTAGGTACATTAAGACGCAAGTACGTAAATTGCATATTATAGTCGAGGTGTTTATAAGCACGAGGCGAATTTGAATGCTTATAATAAACCGATGACTATAATAGCCAGCTTACTGAGTAGAGCATCACACGACGTTTTTAAATACATTTGCGATTAAAATTAGGTATAGTTTGCCTCAAACCTTAAGGCGGATCGAAATACAACGCTATAAGGGTGCTTGCGCAGGTACAGTCATATACCTACCATAATATACCCTTCGCTCCACTGCGTCCCGCTACAGTTAAACTGGTTACTGCGACGCGACTTGTGCCTATGTTCACATCCGCCATAAAGTTTGATTGGGACTGTAGATACCTAGTTGTAGATACTTTAAATGTAAAGAAGGGTGATACGGGCGCGAGAGCGGTTGCTGTTCGCGGTTTACGCATTCGTCACAAACAGAATGCTCGTTTGTGATTGGTGTAAAGTAAAAAGGCCTAGTACAGTAAAATACAACATTACGGTCCTCGATGCCATAAAGACCGTATTAATAGCAAATGTATTGAAAAATATGTTTAAATAATTCAGTTCTGAATTAATGCAAAGTCCAATCCTAACTTCCTTTCTTTGGCTCTAATTTACATATGATTGAGAAAAAAAAAATGTTAAAAGGTGAACATGTAAAATGATTTAAAATTTTATTTATTTATAGCTATTTTAGAAATTTATCTTAATATACAGGTTGTAATTTAAGACCAGACATATTTATCCTAGATAATAATGCAGTGAAGTAAAATAAAAATAATGGCGTAAATCCATCGACATTGATGATATGGTTATGAAAATATCTAGATATTATGTATATTGTTTTGCTGGACCAGTTCACTTGTTGTTACATTAAAATGTAATTACTTTTTGTTATATTTTTGTATTACTGTGCTAAAGTTAAACCATATTTTTATAAAATAACTAGCGGCCCGCCCCGGCTTTGCACGGGTGGTATTCGTTTTACGTATAAGAATCACGTTTTTATCTCAGTCTTATCTCATTCCCGTTCTTCCTTTCCCGTTTTCGTTCCCATCGCATAAACATTTTATCGTTTCCGTTCCTGGCCCTGGTTTCATTTCCTTTTCGTTTCCATTCTCATCAAGAATAACTTTTTTATTTCAGTCTTAACTCTTTCCCGTTCTTCCCTTTCCCGTTTTCGTTCCCGCGGCACAAATATTTTATCGTTTCAATTTCTGTCAGTCTCAATTAAATAAATTACACTTTCGCGAAATAATATTTATATAAGCAATTATTAAATTACTAAAATGGCTATTAAAAAATAAGGGTTGATCGTAGAAGGGTGAACATTGAGGATTGTATGTATTTTTGTATGTTGTATCATAAAAAAATAGAAATTAAAAATTTTGTCTAAAAAATAAAAAAAAAATTTAGGGGTGGACTACCCCTAACATTTAGGGGGATGAAAAATAGATGTTGGCCGATTCTCATAGATACCGGATAAGCACAAAAAATTTCATCGAAATCGGTCAAGCCGTTTCGGAGGAGTATGGCAACGAAAACTGTGACACGAGAATTTTATATATTAGATTAAAAAGTTGCATTGTTGTTTAAAAGTTATGTATCCTTATTATTCAGATGTGCACTGTGATTCTTGATAACGAGTTCTTTTTCCGTAACTCGACGTTAAGCGCCTATTTTGCGTGTTTTTATGACGGCTCTACTTCTACGATTCCAGCTCCACCAGGAAGCCCACCAGACCCTACATATTAACTACTGAAGGCTTGCATCCCAGCAGTCACCTCTTGTTTTTTTTTCATTGGGCTTCCTTTGGTAATCCATTTATTAATGATCAACTTGATTTGGCACATTGAAAATTTCCATTAATACCAGACCATTAGTAACAATTAGTTTATTTATCATCCACATTCATCAACCACAGAAACAAACATTTTGCAAATATCATAATAACTTTAAAAGTTATTAATGATTGTAATATGAAATATAAATTAAACAAAGTTAAATAGTTCAGAATTTATTTAAACAAAATATACTACATCACTAATACAAACAGTGAATTCCTATATAACTTTTCACCTCAAAAGCTAAAAATCATGCATTACATTTTTAACAAACAAGAAAATCTATTGTGCAATAATAATAACTTGAAAAATATCTGTAAGTTGAAACAGTTTAAAATTACTGTTTATACAATAACAATAACATTTAGCAGGAACCGTATTTATTAAGAGAGGTAGGTATACATATTATTGCTTATATTAAGATATTTAGAAATGACTACACAATATTTTTAATCTACAAGTGAACATGATAACAACTAATTAGCTTCAAAAGAAACAAAGTGCAATGATAAAGGCACTAGAGATGAGTAATTATTTACTCTGTTGATTCAAATGTGATTATATAGATATATATATATATGCTGAGCTGAATCAAACCATTGAATGAATCACAGGTTGTGCTATATTATGCACTTTGACATCTCGATTTAAAATAAAATTACGCCCAAAAGAATGACTAAGGCAAATACACTTTAAAATTTACAATGAACTCCTTAATATATAGGGAGATTTCTTCATCAGTTTCAAATTTTTTTCTTGACGTTAAGCATAAACTAAAAACTTCATTAATGAAAAAAAAACTTTTTTTTTAATTTAAATTATTTTTGTCGGTAAAATTATCACTACCGCGTGGTTACAAGGAGTCAATCATGATAGTAAGCACGCGAAAGGGGCGACCGCGGATGTAGCGGAGAAAGGTGCGACCAACGCAAATGTCAGTTGTCCACGCATCCCCACCCACGGTAATACGAAAACTTTGTAGCGCCAAATTTCAATATTTTCGTACTAAGTATTAAAAGAAAAAATACGTATATATAATACTTTATACTTTTCACCAATATTAAAATTTGGAAAGTGATGAAAAAATTACCCTGTATAAATATTTAATATACTTGGGTCAAATCATCTCTATCAAAGATCAAACGACGAAAAATCAATATAAGGCTCGCTGTTGGATGGAAGAAGATTTTATTATCTCTGTACATCTAAAGATTTAAGCACGCCCATAGATAAGCACGCCACTGAATGGAGAGATCTTTAATGTCTGCATATTCCATGCTCAACATACGAGTATGTATACAAAATCTGAACTCTCAGAATACATTGAGGGAAAAACTCACTACATGCCCGAGAGCAATGGAAAGGAGCATGATTGGTTGTAAACGACAAGACACATTTAGAAACATTGACCTTTGATCTAAAACGAAACTCACCAATATACTAACACAAGCTGATCAACAAAAATGGATGTGGTCAGCTCATATGATGCATAACAAGAGGAAGTGGAGCCAAAGTGGAGTAATGGTATATAAAGAAATTGTGGAAGACAGCATACAAGTTGGGAAGAATAATTTAAGACAACAGCAAGACCACACTGGAATAAAGTTGCCCAAGGTAAATAATGAAAATTGTAGGAGGAATTAAATGACCTTTCCCAAAAGGCACACAGGAGAGGTATTAAAGTGTTCTGATCTTGTGTCATAATTATTATAAGGTACTTTCTATGGAAGGAAAAAAGTACTAAAGCTAGACAAAATTGCTCTCAATAATTTTTTTTATGTTTTACTGTACTTTTTCTTAACGTTAATCTATTTGTATAACTTTGTATTAAAAACAATATTTGACAAAAATATTTATGTATGCACCACCTACTTTACTTTTTATATCAACGATGAAAAATTATTGATATTTACAAATTTAATCTCTTAAAAGGATAAACCATATTTCAAGGTCTCACTTTACAGTTATGCTGTCCTTGTCTCTCTAAATATTAGCTCACTTTAGACACACTTGTAAAGTGAATAACAATCGGCACAGATGATCTGATCTAAACTATTATACCTACCTACATCAATAAGACCTGAATATACTGGGCATTGTTCCAAATTTTGCAACATGATTCATTTTGTGTGTTTACAGGAATTGGTGTCCCTGTTCAACCAAAAAAAATGATTTTTTTGGAGGCATATACCAAATTTAAAAAATATATATTCATGTGACATCATTACCGGTGGCTGGCGACCATAGAAACAAGTACAATGCGTCGAACATCGTTGCTATAAATAGTAGTGAAGACGTCATCAGCTATTAATCTTTAAGAATCGATTATTTTTTGAAAACTTATTTATAAAATTTAAGAAAAAATACCGAAATACCCCCATTTGGTCTACATTTTTTTTTTAAGTTAAAGTCCAAATTTTCGATCAATACCCATTGCACTGATTGATATGCAGTATCTGCTCACTAGTTATTTACAAGCTAAATTGTAATTACTCTATTCAGTAACCAATGAAACATATTGTACATTTGTAACTATTCTAAGTAGTGATTTTTCATACCAATCCTTATTTATTTTAAACAGTAAATCAAACCTTGAGGAATGTACTATTATGCTGTGTTCATTGTATTTTACCAATATTTCTCAAGATGTTTCTCTAACTGCAGAGGGTCAACATTAGGGCCGTGTCTTTCGACCGGTACACCGTTTTTGTCAACAATGAATTTCGTAAAGTTCCATTTGATGAAGTTACCAATGGTTCCGCCTTGTTTGGACTGAAATAAATTAAACCATGCATTAAAAAATTATATTATTATTAGACTACGATTGGTATCGGGTGACCCTCTGAACAAAGAATACTTTGTTCAGAGGATCAGCTTAGTCATTTCGCGCGGGAATGCTACATCATGCGTTCATCATGAATATTTTTTTTAATAAGTAGAGTAACTATTTAAATAGCTTATAAAACAATGTCGTGATAGCCCAGAGCGCAACAAACCTGTCTGAAATTTATAAGGCCCCATAGGGCCATGGTTTGAATCCGGGCGTGTACCAATGAGTTTTTCTGACTTAAGCACACAATATCACTGACACCGTGCTTCGGAGGGCACGTTAAGCAATCGGTCCCGGACGCTGTCAATAGATGGCGGTCGGTACAGTTCCCAACCCGCAGTGGAGCAGCGTGGTGGACTTAAGCTTTAAGCCCCCCCTCCTCACCCTGGGGGAGGCCTAAGCCCCTGCAGTGGGGTAAAAATGAGCTGATGATGATAAAACAATTTAACACTGTTTTATTTGTAACTGATATAAGTATAAATTAATAGTGTTATTTAAGAACCTATTATTGTAGAACATGATTTTATTACTTCAGGGTTGTATGCATGGACAGCGTCAACAATAGTTTCACATAGACATTTATAGATCCAGCTTACAATGTTACTGTTGGGAAAGTTACATTTGGTTGTGATATTGATTTTTTTTATGGCCAGTAATCAATGAAAATGGAGAATGTATCAAGGTTAAAACTATCAAAAATCTACTCGATCTGAATATTTTATTACGACTGGCTCGAAAACTACACTAATGGACAAGTTATCATTATGCAACATATTCAGGTCCTTATGAGCTAAACATCGGGAGTGGATAAATAACGTTATTGGATATTAAGTGGTACAAGGACCTATACATTTTTATAGATAGTATGCAAAAAAAATATAAAATTGAAGCCTGACTCTCACTATTGCGAACAGTATGATATGCTTGGAATCCATCGAAGCTAACATACTTATTTGCAAAGTCTTACGGTTTTTTCTTATAGCTTACACTTATGTTTCTTGTGACATGATTTAGTACAGAAATAAAACAACATATTTAGGTACTTTTATTTATGTGGTTTGAAAACAAGCATTTATTTATTTATTTATTTATTTAGGTACATCAACAACATGCTATATTAAACGCTTATAAAAAAGTATGATTCAGACTTATTTCTAATATGCACTAATAAGCATTCAAATTATGTTAAAAGAGTTTTTATATCCAGTCATTATATCAATGAATGAATCAATCAATCAATTAAATACTTTTCATTTATTTAATTATTTAAAAAAATTCTGACCAGTCTTTACTTATATCTATCAGATCAAACACGGAATTTTTAAAAATGATTTTAGCAATTTTGGTCATGTTTTTTAATTACTCCAGACTAATTATAAACATTGCATTGTCTCATCTGTTAGAACTTTCGGGCTAAAGACACGCGCGCGTCCTTATTCTGCTTCAGGCGGTTGTTTAGTGGGTACAACAAACTGTAGAGTTTAATCCGCCTTCCCACCGCAAGGGTAAAACAAAAAAAAATATATGTGCAAAATTTCAACTTTGCAAGGTGATAGTCCAGTAACTTTATACATCACAGCATGCGTCAAATTCGGTAGTACTGATTTTTTGCAGACTTGTTTATGATGTTAGCCTAATGAAAAATCCAAGTTGTGACCTCGAACACTGAACGCAACTTTGTCAAAAATCGAAAAAACCGCGAAAAATTTGTGTTTTTTTTTTCAAATTTTGGTGATTATAAACTCTAAGGACTAACTTTTGAAAAAAACTTTCTTAGAACGTTTTTAAAGTAGACTAAATTTGCTACATTATGATATTAAAATTGTCTCTGTAGATCCAAATAGTGTAGTCCGAGATTTCAAAGTTTATAATTTTTTTCGAACTTTGCAATTTTCCGGCAATTCTTAATTGTGTCGCAAGAAGTAGTTATAAACTTTAAGGAAAATTTGTACCAAATATGCTGTATAAGTAGGTATGTCATAAACAATTATTTAAAAAGTGCTAAATACTAACACACAGAATAAGTTAAATTACCTTCAAAAATTTCCACAAAGGATGAGTATTATCACCATTTACATCGATCTTTTCGAACATGTCAAAGTTCACTTTTCTGTCTTTCATGAAACACACAATTTCCTCTGAATTGCCGGGCTCCTGTCCAGCAAACTGGTTGCATGGAAAAGCAAGAATTCTTAACCCTACAAAAGGCAACAGTTAAGCATTATTCAATTTTATTAAATTGCATCAGCTAGTGCCTGTACACTAACATGAATAGAAGATGATAATATAAATGATAGTTGACTGATACAATATTAAAAATGTTATACTTGTAAAGAAAATTTAAAAAAAATAGAACAACATCTTGACATATGACAGCACAGACCAGTCAACCCTTAGACCATGCTTTAATAAATGTCAGTACGGAAACGAAATCGCCAAAAAGTGGCGGGGTGCGGGGAGAGGTCGGCTAGTTTTCATTGGCTCGTTCAAAATTGACAATTTAATGGCTTCCGACGTGCTTCCAACTGACGGCTCCAAGTGACGTAGTTATGTAGTGTCACTACATAGCCTTGGCGAATGCTACTCCCTGTCAAAACGTGGTCTATAAGGTTGACTTGACTGTGTATGACAGAGAACATATGACACAGCTGTACAGTATGACCTGTTTTATTGCAGACTCAGTATTTTTTGTAGAAAGCACTTATACTAAGGATTAGTCTTGAAAATTTATTTTAGTAGCAAATACATAAAAGTACTTTTCAGTTTTATTTTTTTTAATCTTAGCACAAAAATAGTATGTACTTTCTTCGGCTTTTAATTTAGAGACATTGTTCTTCAAATCCCATATTTATTTCTCAGCTGGTATGCATTTACCACAAAAGTATATTTGCGAGAATAATCCTTAGTATCCATTCTACAAAAAAATTATAAGCCTTTAATTTCAAGGGTCATATTGTACCTTATCTTTAAACGGTTAATGATTAATGTGAAAAAAATATGATGTAATAGGTCCAATTAGACAAACTGGAGATTATTGTATAAAATAGGATAATTATAAACAATTAGCACAAAATAAAACAAACCTTTGCTTTCAGCATATTTATCATGCAGTTCATTAAGTTGCTTGTAATTGTTGGCAGTGAGACCGCACTGGGAAGCAACATTAACAATAATGCAAACATGACCTTTGTAAATATCTAATTTTACATCCTCTCCTTTGATATTTTTACATGTGAATTCATGTATCGACTGAGCAGTCTTGTAATCTGGATTGTCCGCTACCGCCATTCCACTAAAATAAATATAAGTGATTATATACTTAAAAACCGGCCTGGTGTAAGTTGAACTCACAACCTGAGGATCCCATAGGCACTGCTATATAATGTATTTTTTCAATACATTTGCTATTAATCCGGTTGTTATGACATCGAAACTTATATCGTAATGTTGTATTTTACAGTACTAGGTCTTTTTACTTTACACCAATCACAAACGAGCATTCTGTTTGTAACACATGTGTAAACCGCGAATAGCAATCCGCTCGCGCCCTTAGCTCCCGCCATTATTACATTTGAAGTATTTACCTAATTTTAATTGCAAATGTATTGAAAAACGTCGTATGATGCTCGTACTCAGTAAGCTGGTTATTTAGTCATCGGTTTATTATAAACATTTGGCTTCGCCTCGAGCCTATAAATACCTCGACTATAGTATGCAGCTTACCGTACTTGCATCATTATGTACTAATAGCCATTCACTGCCATATGGTATGAAAAGACATGTCAATTTAAATGTACCAAAAAAAATTTTTTTAAATCTTTTATAACTACAAATTAACAATTCTCGGATTTTGTCCTTTATTTATCCTTTAGGATTTTACTTCTGGCCGAATCCCTTGACTCTATGTCAACGGGTCTTGATAGATAGACAACAGTGTGATCCTATGACTAAGAACATGGTAAATGATTAAATGGGATTAAGTGAATGAATTATTATGATATAGTAACATTTAACATAAGAGAATCAATAACTGTTTATAAAGTTAAAAAATTTCAAATTAAAATTTAATTAATAATTTGATAGTCCCTGACACTAAAAAAAGCCACCTTATTATTTCAACGCTTTTTATTATTTCAGACATTTAATAAGTCTGAAATAATAAAAGCATCCAAAATCATTTGAACATTAATAATCCTGTATTATTTTAAATGTTAGTTTTTATGTGTCTTATTATATATAATAATTCCTTGTTAAAAATTCAAATTTTTATACCAACAAAAGGACCGATTCTAATAACTAAAAGAGGAATTTACATGTACATAATCAAACTTAAATTATGAAACTATTTATATGGATAAGGATTAATATCATGATACGAAAGTCATCATCTTTCGATTCTACCCATATTTATATTGGCTGATTTGAACAAAAAACGGTTATTATTAACAATTAATACTTAACTATAATGACATATAGACAGACAGACAGCCTCAGAGATTTTTTTGTCGGTAATGATGAGTAGTATAAACATGTAGTATTAACAATGATACATTATTTTATGTGTGATTAATAGTTTTTAAGGTGCACACCAAATAATGACTTTTATAAGCAAATTTTTGATACCTTGGGTTACATTATTGTAATTTTCGTACAAATCTCTAATTTTTGGGGAATAACATACAAGCCCATATTAGTTACTGATAACATAGTTTTCTATAAGTGAAAGAATTTTTTAAATCGGTTAAGTAGTTTATCTATTACCTAGGTACAAATAAACAAACAAACATAGAAAAAACCAAAACTTTTTCTTTATATTACTTCAGATATACCATAAAAGTACAAAGTGATTAGAAGCCCTCTTTTATGCTTACCATCTAACTATTCCTACTCTAGCTAACTGGTGTACCCGTTTGGCAAAGTCCCCGTGCACTGGCCTTCAACCCCGTGAAATTGTGTTTGACAGTTTCAATTCTGTGAAGTGACATTTCTGACTCTATTAAAACCAAATGCTGCTGTCAAATTTATTTATTCTATGAGATGTACCAACATATAATGTCATCTCTTAATAAAATCTTTGTTTCAAACTAAGATATTCAGTTTTACCTTTGTATGGAAATCAATGAATAATGAGTCCCACAAGCAAGCAAATAAAGTTTCTAAATGTTTCCACACTTCAAGGTGTGAATTTGTTAAAAGCAATTAGCGTTATTTGTTGCATCATAAACTTCCACTTTGAAAACTCAAACTTTTCTGATGGTATGTTAAGTCATAGTTGACCTATTAACAATGATATAGGTAAAGGAATATCTTACCATGCAAATGTATTAGAACAAATATTAAAAACTAGCTTCTGTACCATTTTGTGACCCACTTATATTTTTTTAATTATCAAACCTAAACAATAGACATACTAGACAGATGTTAAAAGGGTGGCTGTTTTGGAAAATCTACCCCAAATACGGATTAAATACTCAGTTTATTAAGGTAATAAATGATTTAAAAATTATTAATAAAAATCTACTTTTAGTGGTTTGAAACATTATGAATGCCACAAAATAGTGCTATCTTTTCACACACATTTGTCTGCCATATAAAATTCCTAATTATATAATAACTGATATACATAAATTAATTTATGTGTATCAGTTATCTTGTACCCATAGTACAGGCTCTGCCTAGTTTGGGAATATATGACAGTGTATTACAAGTCCCAAATATTATTATTATTAAAATTAAAAGATGTTTAGTGGCTAGGTTGTATTTTACTCAAGCAACTAAAATAGATATTTATTTGTATTCTTGAAGCAATCATTACATAAATAGATTGCATAAATTAACATGGAGGTATTTCAGCATCAAATTTAGTATGGAATAATGTAGACGAGATCCACCCTAGAGTTTAAGAAAATTTAAAACTTATGGTGGGAATTGTGAAGATGGATGTGTGGTGTGACAAGGAAGGATAAGATAAGAAACGAGTATATCAGGGGAGCTTTGAAAGTAGCGCCAGTGACAGAGAGACTGCGGAGTAATAGGCTTGGATGGTATGGTCATGTTATGCGCAGGGATGACGAGTATGTAAGCAGAAGAATGTTAAGTATGAATGTGGAAGAACGTAGAAGGAGGGGAAGTCCGAGGAAGAGATGGATAGATTGTGTGAAGGAGGATATGATAGCAAAAGGAGTGATGAACTGATGAGTGACAGAGAGGAGTGGAAGAAAAAAACATGTTGGGCCAACCCCGCCTAGAGTGGGATAAGGGCAGGAGAGAGAGAGAGAGAGAGAGAGGTGGGAATTGACCCCATGAGCTGTATACTTTTGTGATAAAATACCTAATATAAGTAATAATTTATAAAGTTCTCATTTTTGTCTGGCTGTGAATCAAATTAGCTATTACAATATTCAATACCTATATAATACAAATCACATAAAAAAATCATGATCTTGATAATTAATCTGAACCTACTTTAAAACTTAGTAAAACGATTAGATACTGCTATACAGCATTTAGAATAGGTAAGTAGGTACACCGATTATATATACAAATTCAATTACGCTGCAATTTTTGAAAATTTAGCTAGGTACATAGTTGGCGTTAATAAAATAATGTTTCTATAAGATCAGAATCTAAGTACAAGTAGATATATCTATAATTTTTTTTTATTTATCAATTCAAAGGTAAAAACTCAAATTATGTTTTTGTTAACCGTGCGTCATAGTAAAATTTGATATACCTATTTTTAGAACTGTGAAAACCGGCCGGCAATTGCGTAAAATAAATGCACAGTATTACTATTTGAATAATACAAAAAGATAACTTCTACTTACACTGCTTTAACTTGAGTACGAAACGAAAAGATAACAGGCACAGCCAACCGTGAGAAAAGTTTCTGTGCGATTGTCATAATTTTGTAGCGATTTTACAGAATTTTCTTTTTTGAAATGACAGTGAATGACAGTCTGATGACAGTCAGCCACAATCAACCACTATGTTATTTCCAATCCAAAAATCAAGCAAATAAAAAGGTGGCTGATTCATTCTTTTGTTTGCCATCGGGCGATGTCCATGACCGTTTCGTGTTCATAATCATAAAGGTATATATACTAGCGTAAGAGAGGAACACAGTGTGCGAATGACATCCAGCTCTTTGCGGAAATCCTACATGCGAGAAAGAAATGCAAGAGAATCTGTCATAAAACCTCTTTGAACAAATTTAGTCTTCATTAGTCACTTGTCAAAATAAAGTCCAGCTTTGTTTTCTATTTTGTGTTATAATCGTTTTGAATTCTACAAAAATTAATTCTTGTGATAAAAATGGTGTCGTGTTCAGTTTTAAATTGCACTGTAACATACGTTAATAATCCAAATAAAGAGACATTTCATCGGTAAGTACTGCCAATAACATATTGTTATCTTAACGCTTATTTTTATAAAAAGCGATCCTAAATTTACTTGGTTACACATCAGTAGTATACGGTAAATACTTTATTTTGTAAATAATTTGTTATTTTAAACAATTATGTGTACGATACAAAAATATTGTGTAAAATTACAATCAAACAATTTAGCATAGGGATTGCACAAAATCTATCGATATGTCGATATTTACAAATATAAATATTTTGTATATTTAATATTACCTAATTGCACCAGTTCCACTGGAAGGATGTCGTTAACTGTTTTTAAACATATTGGGAGGTTTATTTAGCCTGGTAGCACATTGTAAGAGAAAGTATGACATCTATACATATATACTACACATAGGATATATATAAATACAAGAATTGCTCATATGAAAATATAAGATACATACACAAATAATTTTAACCGTTATTTATTTATGATTTAAAGTCTGACGTTCTATCTGCTCTCTGATTAAGAACGTCGTAAATAATTTAACTTTGAATGACGAAGTTACTGTATACAGTAATTTAACCTCATTTTCCTCCAAGAAACTGCGGTGTTAAAAAATGCTTCCTGATAATGATGACTATTTCATAATATCCAGGTTTCCTGTAAACGCGGTTAGCAGAGAACAATAGAAAAGAATGTTAAATAGAGCAGGTGGGACGCCTCGAAAACATTCTTTGGTTCGCAGTAGACATTTTACGGAAAACTGTTTTGTCTAACTAAATTACCGACTACTTTTGAAGAAAGGATCTATACCTACTGAATTTGTGCCGATAGGGGTTTCTTTCTTTTTCATATGTGCTTACTTAGTATATTAAGTAATATACTAACGCCGCAGTATTTACTTAATATCTAAAGTCAGAGCATTTATGCCAACTGTAATTTCTGTACAGGTCAATCTGAAGACCAAGCGATCGGTGTCAGCGTACGTTTACCGGGATATATCACCAGAACCTTCAACTTTGGAGCCTAAACCTTTATTTCAGCATTAATATAAAACGGATTTAAAGAAAAAAGTCCATCACAGTGAAAATATCAATTTTAGGCAAATTATCACTTTGTCTTTTACAAAAACTTGTTCCTTTATAATCAAACTAGCGACCCGTCCCGGCTTCGCACGGGAAGTATTCGTTTCTCATGAGAATCACTTTTTTATCTCAGTCTAATCTCATTCCCGTTCTTCGTTTCCCGTTTTCATTCCCATCTCAAAAACACTTTATTGTTTCAGTTCTTGGCCCTGCTGCCGTTTCATTTTTGTTTCCATTCTCAAACACGCTCTAATATATCTACATAACGCAAAAACAGCTTACATATCCAGCCGTTTTGGAGAAACGTAATATATTGCAACGCACCCTGGTGGTTTATAACCGCAATCTTTATTTAAGAATCTGCTATTAGATGATATCTATTTACACAAAAACCACGTCAAGATCCTCATAACTGTTTTAGAAAAACATAATTATCGCAGTGCCTCCTGGTGGCCCATGACTGAAAATTTTATTTATGAACATGCTCTTAGGTGATATCTATGTAACACAAAAAACCGCATCAAGATCCTCGGAGCTGTTTTATAAAAAGTTGCTATCGCAATTCACCTTGGTGGCCCATGACCGCAAACATGCTTTTAGGTGATATGTTTATAACGCAAAAAACCGCGTTGAGACCCTTCCAGCCGTTTTAGATAAATGTATTCATTGGAGCGCACCCTAGTGACTCATATCCGCAATCCTCATCTAAGCACCTGCTCTTAGGTGATATCTATGTAACATAAAAAACCGCGTCAAGATCGTCCCAGCCGTTTTGAAAATACATGTCTATTGCAGCGCCCCTGGTGGCCCATAACTGCACAACTTATTGAATTATCTATTCGCAGGTGATACTCATGTAATGCAAAAAACCGAATCAAAATCAGTCCAGCCGTTTCGAAGATATACATTTACTGCAGCGCCCCCTTGTGTTTAATTACAATAAAACCTATTTAAAAACCTGTTTTGGAATGTTATCTATCTAAATACGAAATTTCATATAAATCATTGGAGCCATTTCCGAGATAGTCTATGAAAGACTAAAGAAATTGATTTTTGAATGCACCCTGTTTGACAGGTATGAATAGTTTGTATAAGAAAAAGAATTTGTTGTTTTTACTTTATTGTTGTTTTTCCTTGGAATGCCTTCATATTTTCTCACCTTTTAAACCTTCTTTGGGGTTCCAGAAATATTTCAAAACCAAAATTAGCCAAACCGGTCCAGCCGTTTTTGAGTTTTAGCGAGACATGTAACAAAGCTTCACTTCATTTTTATATGTAAGATAAATATTCTATATGTATTTCGAAAAAAATCCCTTTCTTTATTTCGTTTGTAGTGTCTTTTTTCATATTTTTTATTTTATTTGTGCGTGTATGTGATAGTTGTATTTTAAACCCTCTGAACCGGGTCGTCGAAGAATGTAAACTACGCGATGTAGGGACAGGTTACTTTTATACATTGCCCGCAAGTCAAAGCTGTTATCTTTGCGAGGCGATCCCAAACCAAACTCGGGTCGCTGCGATGAATTATAGCTCGTATATTTTGATACTCTACCAATGTAAACTTGGTATGCTTCTTAAATGGCTTAAACGTTTTAGTGCAAACATTGTGAATTGGATATACATAGGGATACCGCGTCGTTTTCACAAAAGTGTCACCAAAAAATTATACGTTCGACATTTTGACATATTCACTTAAAATACAATTTTAGCGTCACGTTTATGTAAAATAATCAATTTACATGAGGCACGCTAAAGCACGCTCTTGCCGCACCGGGCGGCCGGCCGGTACCGCTGCAAACGCTACGTCCCGCAATTTTTAAATCTGTAATATCTTCGAAAATATTCACTTAAATCATACGTTGTAAAGGGCCATATAGATCTATATTAAATGAACAATGTATTCAAGGTATTTAATTGGTTAAGGATTAATGCTGTATTGGTTAAAATCGCTTCGAAAATTAGCCATTATTTGTCGTAAAAAGTAAATGACAAAAAAAAGTTATTGTGGGTTATCCATAAGAGATAGACATATACCATCACGGACTTTTCTGTAGACCTTTTCAATGTGTACAATACTTAGTACATTATTTTGATAAAACTCGTAGGGTTCAGCCTGCGTTTGCTATGTAAGCGGAAAAAATGTAATTATTTACGACATCACATTAGAAACCTCAAAAATAACAGTACTTTTCCACTATTTAATGGATGTTATTATACATATAAACCTTCTTCTTGAATCACTCTATCTATTAAAAAAAACCGCATCAAAATCCGTTGCGTAGTTTCAAAGATTTAAGCATACAAAGGGACATAGGGACAGAGAAAGCGACTTTGTTTTATACTATGTAGTGATAAAACTTAACTACCTATCATAAAAAGAAACAAATAATATTATAGACTTGGATGAAATATAGTATATAAAATATTTACTATATATATTTTATACTATAATATATATTATAGTATATAATATAATAATATAATAATTTCATCCAAGACATAATTTGTGGTGCAGTGAGACGACGCGACACTCAATCAAGTAGGCAATGTGACGGCACGGGCAGTAAGAAGCCACCATTCAAACCGCACGAAAATACATAAATATCAATAATTTATTTCTCAGTCATTTATTGACGTATTAAAAAAAACTTTCACTGTTATATTAGTTTTGGTTTGTCTTTCAATTCTATCGAGTTAAATACCATATTCATCATGAAACTTCTAAATTGTTAATGTTTTTGTTTTGTACATTCTCAATTTTTTGTTTACAAAGAGTGTTAAAAAGTTTGTTGTTATGCGTTGCAACATGACGTATTATCATTAAAATAAAAATGGTTTCTTTGTATTGTTTTATTTATTACTTGGCTTGTATTCAACTAAATATAAAAATTTCCATAATGATATTAACGCTTTCTTTTCTTCTTTCTGCAATTTTTTTATTATCAACTGTTAAAAAAAAATATGGTGTAAAGGAAATTGCATTTGAATTGGTTGATTGATGATTTGTCATTTTAAAAAAGTAAAAGTTAGGAAAAGTAACTCAAAACAAAAATTTTGTAGTATAGCAGATTCAAAATAATAAATAGGATTGCTGATTTCGACTTATGATAACGCGGTAAATTCAACGACACATTATCATGAAAGTACTACGTGCTATCGATAATACCATGCACATCACTAAAACTGGCTCAACCACATGTGAATTTTGCACACATACTCATTTCCGTTTCGGTCATGCGATGTTTATATGTCAGTTGGTCTCCTACGCTAGTATATGTATGTCTATGGTTCATAATAGACGGAGTTATAATACGTTGCCGCTTTGGTATCAGTGTATCAAAGCGTAATCGTGTATTTTTGTCCATCCCACGGAGTCTAGCTATGAGTAAGAGAAATAGTTGATGTACGTTTGGCAACGTTGAACTGTCGGTGTGAATTGTGTCAAGCATTGACCGACTAGTCGGTCAAAACAATGCGGTAGGAGTATGACATGTTATTGACTTTTTATGACGAAATCTCATTGTTTTAACTAAAAGTATTTGAATTTTGAAATAATTTTGTGTTCAGCTGTGTCTTGTTCGTCAAAAACAACAAAAGACCCGGATTTATTATTTCATACGTAAGTATTTGGCATTATTTTTAATACTGTTAAATGAGTTCTTTATACAGAAAAAAAACGTTTTTCAGTTCTAAAATATGTTATCCGTATGAGATAATGATTAAAATCAAATGTAAAATGTAATATAATACAAACCCTTATAAAACAAATACTAATAAAATTACTTATGTAGTTAACGTTGTTTTTAAAGACAACCCCATAATGTACCTAGTTCGCAAAATCATCAAGATGAAACGATTGAACATGTGAACAGAATATAGACTCAGTGACCGTACTTCATTATAATTCTATCATTGTTTTGATAGATAAATAAATAAATTTTAAAAAAATTGTTAAACTGGAGTCTCGACTTTTGTAATATTTTATACAATATGACAGTCGGTGCATGAACTAAATACCTAAATACTAGTAATAACAAACGGCACGAACAAAATCTACCAGAGATTTTTCTACCAAGTATAATACACTGTATATCATACATGACTGTGTCATACCTGTTATGCTTGGTTCGTTTCCACTAGAATACACAGAATTGCAAGTAAGTATTAAACAAGCCTTTCGTAGGTATTATACATGTCGTGACATTTCTTGTAGTCAAAACAAATATGGCGGTAACGGTAGAAAATAATGTAGTTACAAAAATTAGTTTTGGATGGTTTTAGTTTTGTTTTATTTAATTATCGACGATAAGTTATTCCTCTATCTTTTTTCTTCGCAGTTGATTGATTTTTTCACGTTTTTAACACACACGACGACATTTTTGAATTTGTAGAGGTTTGAAACATGAAACCTCTGCAGAACTTTAAGGTGTATAAAAAGAAAATATGAGTTTTGACTTTGAATAGACAAAATAGTTGTCAATAAAATACACTAACAAGAACCGAATTATAAAGTTTTATTACGTTTCATACGTTCCCTTACAATTTTGGCGACCGTGAGGAATTGAAGTGTATTGACAAAATCCTGAAATCATGGAAAAACTACGTAAGAATCGTACCATTCTACGGCGACAGTTCACAAGATATGCCAATGAATTTGAAGAACTAATGAAAAATATGGAATTTGATGATACTTGTATTCCTGAGCATTATCAAGCTGTGTTATATGTAGCTGAACAATTATTTAGCCTTGATGATGCCATAAAAGATGAATGGATGCGTCAAGAAGCCGTAGAGGAAGAACTCGAAATGTACGAAAAAGAATGTGATTCCACGTTAGAATATAGGCAACGATGAATGAAATTAAAGGTACGTTACGAAAAATTATCCATCAAGAAAACATTTGATTCTATTAGAGATGACCAAAGTGCAAGCAGTGAATCAATTAGGTCGTATCTAACTATCTAGAGAGAAGAACTAATCTAGAGAAAAGAAATCAAAACTGCAGACTTCCAAGACTTCCAAGAGCGAAAGTGAAGAATCTCATAAGTCAGTTGGAAGACGTTTCTGATTACCGAAAATAGAACTTAAGAAATTTAATGGAGACGTCAGCAATTGGTTAGCCTTTTGGGGACAATTTAGAAAGATTCATGAAGATGAATCCATAGATGATGATGACAAATTACAGTACTTAATTCAAGCTACGGAAGGCGGTACCAATGCTAGAGAACTAGTAGAAAGTTTTCCACCATCAGGTAAAAATTACCAGAAAGCAGTAGAGGAGTTAAAAGCGAGATTTGCACGTGACGATTTACTAAGCGAAAACTACGTGAGACGTTTGTTAACTTTAGTATTAGCCCGAGATAAGTCAAATGATAGATCACTTCGACAATTATTCGACAAAATATCTTCACATTTAAGAGCGTTAGAAATTCTCGGTGTTACGACAGACAAATATGCTGCAATGCTATACCCTATGATTGAATCGGCTATACCCGTGGAAAATTTAATAGCATGGGAGAGAATGAGACAAACAGACGAAGCTGACCGACGCTTGGGATTATTAGAATTTTTACAAAAAGAAGTCGAGAGTGAAGAAAGAATTAAACGAGCTAAATCTGAGTTCCCCAATATACTCAAAGAAGAACATAATATGAATTTTACTAAATTACCTACTGCACCATGCCTGGTTGCCAATGAAGGAAGAAAAGAAAAAATATGTATTTGGTGTGACAAGCAATCTCATAACAGCTCAGAATGTTATAAAGCATCACAACTGACATTAGACGAGAGAAAAGAATTTATAAAAAAGAAGAGAGCTTGTTTTATTTGCTTAAAAGTTGGTCATAATGCAAAGAATTGCAAAAGCAACCCTAAATGCCTCGCATATTCAAGAAGACATGTAGTAATCATGTGTCCAGGACTGACTAAATCTGTAAATAAGGAACAGAAAGTGAAGCAAAAGAATAAAATTGACAATGAAGAGAATAATTATGACCTCTGAAGTATTAGTATGTTATAAAAATATTACAACCTATCTACAAACCTTGATGATAGAAATAATACACAATGGCAAGTCAAGGAAAGTAGGTACGAACTCTTCTAGACAGTGGCGCACAGAGATCGTACATAAGAAAAAAAATTGCTGATGAACTCCATCTTGAAGCTATTGACAAAGAAAAAATCAGACATTGTTTGTTTGGAGGAATAGAAACAAAGACAGAAATTCATAATGTCTATGAGATAACGATACAAAATTTAGATCAAGGTTATAGTTGCAAGATCACTACACTTGCACAAGAAAAACTGTGTGGGGTTATACCTAGAATAACGGATGTACGTATAATTGAACAATTACAGATGCATAATATAACTTTGAAAGATGTCGAAGGAGATTGTACAATTGATGTTTTGATAGGAGCAGATTATTTGGGTTCCCTATTGACGGGTAAAATAGTTCAATTTGAAAATAATTTAACGGCTATAGAAACAAAATTCGGTTGGACTATTCAAGGAAAGAAAAGAATCAAAAAGTCTCATTCAACCTATATGTCTAACATCATCTTAAATGATCCTTCGAAATTATATATTGTAGGAATTAGAGATCCTGTTGAGACAAAGACCAGAGAAGATACTGAACTATAAATAAAGTCCTTTTTTGATAAAACTATACATTTAAATAAAAAAGGAAGGTATGGGGTACATTTGCCATGGAAAACAGGTCGTCCAAATTTGATGTACAACAGAAACTTTGCTGTGAAAAAGAAAAAAAATTGTAACACGGGAGAAGGATGATACCACCCATAGGATATCCAAATTCGGTCGTATCTTGGGAATTCCCCGAAGATTAAACTTATAGATGAATGTACCTATGTTGTGTATGTTGTTTGGAGTACCTTTGAAATTTCAATTTGTCTTTGTTATATAATGATAATACCCACAGGTTTGTAATGTTGCAATATTTTATATTCTTGTATTGCAAAGTGGGGAGGATGTAGAGGTTTGAAACATGAAACCTCTTTGCAGAACTTTAAGGTGTATAAAAAGAAAATATGAGTTTTGACTTTGAATAGAAAAAATAGTTTTCAGTAAAATACACTAACAAGAACCGAATTATAAAGTTTTATTACGTTTCATACGTTCCCTTACAGAATGGGCATTGCCCGATTTTTTCAACATATGATTTTTAATTTTTTTTCTGAAAATATAGACCAATTTAAGAAACTAATTTGAATATTTTTAATTTTGAACGAGTACTTTTATTTTTATAATTTTTTGAAAATTTACCGGAAATGACGTACCAGGTAGATTAAATTTTACATCTATAGCCCTGGCTTTAAAAAATTCAACAAGAATCAAATACTGTCAGTGTCTGTGTCAATGTCACGCACTAGTCACAAAATGGGCACTAACACTCCAAACAAAATTGTCAAGATAGTGCTGCCTACGTATTGTGAAAGAAAGAGATATGTTTATGTAATTTAAACCATGTGTAAGAAAGTGGCCCTCTTAACATAGGCTTCACGCACTATCTCGACAAAAACTTTGTTTGGAGTAGGTCTTCTCTCTGTCTAATTAATAATAGTATAGTGGCATGGTATTTCTTTATTAGCGATGTTTATTTCAGTTTATTTACTCAATGTGATTTACTTAACTACCTAGAAATTTATGTTTTTCAGGATGCTCTTATTTGCTTTTAGGAATTCCACGTCATACGTACAGTTTTTTAGACTGGTTGATTGCATTTAAATTAGATTTTTTCTTCCTCATATTTATCGATTTAGCGTCTTGAATCAGTGACTTAAATTCATATTGTGCTAATGATGGCGTACACAACAATGAGTACACAAAATCTTTTGTTCTAACGTGTCATAATGGTATGTACTACCGATGACCCGATGGGTACTACAAATAGTCCAAACAATTTGTGCTTCTAAAAGACGATTTTAAGTTAAATCAACAAAGAAGTACTTTAAAGTAAGACAGTTGCTAACTTCAATAGTTTACAAGATCATTTGAAAGAATTTGAATTCACATTTGTAACAACACATAAATAGGGTAGCAATGTAACGAGGAAGCAGCAACAAGTCCCCCGTTCACCCGCACGAGTGCACGACGAATTAGTCGACTACGCTACGTGACCACACATTACATGTGATCTGATATGTAATAAAAGTTACTTTATAATAGAGTCAATAAAAGTCAATATAGTCAATCTATCTTGTATCATTCCCGCACCGCACCTGGCTGATGTCCCAAATAAGTACCTAGCAATCTCTACCCATTAAGCGAGATATTAGACCCTAAGTAAATTTCGAATTTTCGACTATTATGGCATCATTCATTAATAAGCTGTTAACATAAATCATATTTGGAAGAAGAAGACACCATTTTCCTGCTCATTATCAGAACTAAAATTAGATATTTAAATCAACGAATATTTGCAGTGTAGTCTGGTCGCCTGGGTATATTGTACACTTTTCATATGAAGATAGATTAAAACATTTTAAAATGACATAGATAGACAATGCAAAGAGAGATTGGATTTGGTTCTAAGGACTAATTATAATACTAATACCTGGGACATCCCACACTACACCGTCTAGTCCCAAACTAAGCAAAGCTTGTATTATGGCTACTAGACAACTGATACCTCTACATATTTAAATATTCTTTAGAATATATACATATAGATATCTCACACCTAGTCACGGAACAAATAGAAATGTTTATGCACACAAATATTCGTCCTGGGCGGGAATCGATCCCGCGCCCCTTGGCTCCATAGTTAGGATCTCAACCACTTGGCCAATCAGTCAATGAAATTGTCTGGCTTTATTAAACAAAATTGTATTTAAGATACCTCGAAGTCCAGAAGGGACTTTTATGCCCGTGGACCTACAAGTACAACTGGTAGCAGAAATGGATTAATTCATACTTATTATTAATTGAATAGTTTAGTTAAATAGTTTAAATATCTTTTTATAATCCTTATAAGCATATGATGTAGTAGAAATGAATAGTTATTATTATATATAATTACGTGAAGGAAAAGCTTGAGACCCCTTTTTAAGCATACGTAGGAATGTGAGATTTGGCATAGTTAAAGTTTAAGTGGAGTAGGAGTGTAGAAAGCTAAAATCTATAAAGATGAATTTTTGAGATGGGACTGTATGACCAATTCAATGAGCAATAGTGAAAAGTATTCAAAGGGGTCAGGAACTTGATTTTTTGAGAAAACAAAACTGTATGTTTACATTTTTATTAAATATGTTACTTTAACAGGGAATCAAACCACTTCATTTGATAATCTATATATTAATTCGTGAAGAGAAAACTTTGTATTCCTTTGGGGTGTTTGATAGTCGCCTCCTAGTGTGGAGGATCAGTTGTGACCCAATTAAGGTTGGACTTGCAACTGCTCCTCCCGGCACACCCCGGGCAACGCGGCTGGTTACAGGGGTCGGGGGTTGCGGCGTGGGGGTGGGGCTTTTCCGTCGTTGTTTTTAACCGCGGTGGACGGGTCCAGTCCTGGGCGGCGCGGCCTTTTGATGCCTCTCTCTAGCTGTCGGCAAAGAACTATCCGGATCCACCGGGAAGAGTAGGTGCTTTCCGGTGGACTAACTTGCACCTACCTGCGCTACGACCTGCGCAGTTGAGCGCCGTATGCGGGAGGACGGAGTCCTGGAGGGTTGAGCCGACAGGGTGTCGGCTGGAGTACACCCTTGAGGCAACACGCCCTCTTTGGTCCTTACTTCAGTGCTAAACGGTAGCCCTGCAACTAGCCACTGCAGGGAAATGGTCAAGTGTCCCGTCAGAGGGCCACAGGCGAGGAGCGGAGGGGTTCGTGGAGGCTGTGCAAACAACCGAAGCGAATGGTGTTCCGCCATGCTGACGGGGTAAGGGTGTAAGGTATAAACTGGATTGCCGAGCATTTGGGACAGGGTCCTCGGACCCTGGACCTTAACCGAACTCCTGATGTCGCGCATGAACACCAACTCAATGCACCTATATTCCCTTGGTAGTCCCATCGTCTGAAAATAATAGAGTAGGACTTTCCCACTGTTGCGGGCTCCGTGGAGGGCGGGAAGCCAAGGGGATGAATTCTTTAAAACGGATGTATGGGAAAAACCGTAATCCAGCTACACAAAAATCTTCAGGGCGAGACGCAGGTAAAGCTGTGGCTCCTCCTGCGGTGAAGCGAAAGACAGAAACCGGTGTACGACCACAGACGGGGAAACCTGTAGTGGGAGTTAAACCGACGGACGTCAGTCGTGGAACCGAAAACAGGGCTTCTGTGGCTACTGCTAGACCGAAGGGGAAACCCAAAGGTCAGAGCGGAACGGCAGCAGACACCCATACAGGACCTGTGCTTGGTCAAACAAGTGCCGATCCTTCAACCAACCAAGGGGCCTCTGGTTCATCAAAGGCTCCTGTACAGGCCCATGATAAAGACCTGTTTGACGCCGCCTGGCAAACGGTGAGACCGAAGTGGAAGAAGGGCAAACCTTCTAAAGCGACGGAGGAACCGGACCTACCTAAGAAAAGGCGGAAGAACAAAAGGCAGCGGCTGAAAGCTCGACAGCAGAAAGCTGCCTCTACCACATCGGCTGCTGGGGACTCGACTACAATGGAGTCGGATGTCCCGAGCGGCACGAATGTACTGGAAGGCCCAGTCACCGAGGTGCCAAAACCGGGTGAGGGCAAAAAAGATCCCACAAAAGGTGCAGAACCTAGTGGGAAAAAAAGCAAACGCCCGGGCAAAAAAGAACGGGCTGCGGCGAAGCGAGCTCGTCTTGACGAGACTAAGTCTCCTCGAGGCGGAAGCAAGCGGCCGCGACTGGAGCGTACTGCAGTAGCAGGAACGTCCAGTTATGCTGATGCGGCTAAGGCAGACCTGATGGTTGCCATCACGGCAGCCACCACTGGTCACCTTAGCCAGGAGCAATCAGACGTGGTCCTTGGAATTCTGCAGGACAAGTTACTTTGCTTGGCGAGGGAGCTGACCGAGCAGAATGGACCGAGCTTCAGGGGTAAACCCGTCTACTCGGACGGTGTCCTGAAGCTGTGGTGCGAGGACCAAGTGTCTCTAAACTGGTTGAAGGATGCCATTGAGGGCATATCTCTGCCCTCAGGTATCCAGTTAACGGTGAAGAGACAGTCGGATATTCCACGCAGAATCCGCTGCGGAATACTGATCCCGGGATCCTGGGCCGACACGCGCGACATTGGTCGTGTGTTACGGCTACAGAATCCATGGGCGAATGTAGACCAGTGGAGGCTGCATAAAGCGGAACAACAGGAAGCGGACATGTTTGTCATTGTTAGCGTTCCTGAGAGCATTGTGCCGATCCTGATGAATCGAGGTCGTAGACTCGGATTCATGTTAGGATCGGTATATGTGAAATTCCAGGGCCAGTCAAAAGGGAAGTTCATAGAAACTCCCCCGGCACTGAGCTCAATACCCCACAAAGAGGTGGACAATTCTGGAGTCATGCAGACTCCACAGATCGTTCCGGGACCTGTGGATCCTCCCTGCCTAGCGGGTGAGGAACCGACTGGGTCCTCCGGGCCCTCCTCCTGTCCTATGGACGAGGAGCCCGGACCATCCTCCAGGACCACCCCCCCAACTTCGGTGAAGGAATCTGCTGCTGTTGCAACGACAGCGGAGACCGGAACTGAGAAGGGCGAGGAGTGGGCCAGGAAGATGGAGGAACTGGATCTCGCTGAGATGGAGGGGAAACTGCTGTCGGATGATGGCGTCCCCTTCGTCTAAATGTGAGATCCTTCAAATCAACCTCCACCACAGTCAGACCGCAACGGCTCAACTGCGGAAATGGATGGAGGTCAGCAGCACGGCCATCGCGCTAATACAGGAGCCGTGGGTTAGCGCAGGCAGGATACGCGGCCTCTTCAATCTAGGAGGTAAGCTAATCACTAATACAGTACATGATACCCCTAGGGCATGTATATATATAACAAAAAATTTGAATGCACAACCTATAACAGAGTTCTGTTCCAGAGATCTGTGTACCATTAGGCTGCAAATACCAGAAGGAAATAGTGAATTGGTTGTTGCATCGGCATATATGCCAGTGGAAGACGACCCACCGCCGGCCGAGGTGGCAAGACTCATCAACTTCTGTGAAACTGGTGGACATGAACTGATCATCGCTACAGACTCCAATGCACACCACTCCCTCTGGGGAATGGATACATGTAATAACAGAGGTAATAACTTAGTTCAATATCTCTTTTCTACTAACCTTAATATTTTAAATAAAGGCTCCACTCCAACATACGTGACAAGACGTAGTAGAACAATTATAGACCTGACTCTGGCAACAGAAAATGCGGCGGATCTCGTCCAGGATTGGCATGTGTCAAATGAGGCTTCATGTTCTGACCACAGATGGATTCGATTCAACATTCAGGTACATATTACACAGACAATACCTCGGAGACACCCACGCAAGACTGACCGGGCTGCCTATCAAAGGCTGCTAGGAGACAGACTTGCAAGGGCGGTCGTCAACGAGGAACTCAATGGCATTCAGTTAATTGAGAAACAGGTAGAGGCTTTCACGCATACTATGATTGAGACCTACCACGAAACATGTCCTATCACCCTCCCACCTAAAACCAGAAGTGGTAGTCAACCCTGGTGGGGGCCTGAATTAGAACGAATCAGGAAAAAGGTGAGACGACTCTTTAACAGAGCAATGAATACACGTGCAGACCAGGACTGGGACAAATACAAAGTAGCTAAGGCCTGGTTTAAGAAGCGCATCAGATATAGAAGAAATGCGTCGTGGCGTAAGTACTGCGAAAGCATTGAATCTTGTGAGCAGGCGAATCGAGTCAGAAAGGTCCTATCCACTTCACAGACTCTTGGCCTGGGTTCACTTTGCAGGTCGGACGGCACGCTGACCAGGACACAAGAGGAAGCTCATCAGGTCCTTCTGGAAGCTCATTTCCCTGGAAGCAACATCCAAATGGAAACGAGATGGACAGATGAGACGTACTCACCAACACGAACTTGCTGGCGATCGGCCCAAAAGGTTGTCACAGCACCAAGAGTTAAATGGGCCATTAACAGTTTTCAACCATATAAAGCGGCTGGTCCTGATGGAATCTTCCCTGCCCTACTACAATGGGGGGAGGACAGGGTGGTCCATAGGCTAACCGTGATTCTCTGCGCATGTCTGGCACATAGATATGTGCCAAAGGCGTGGAGAGAGGTGGAAGTTATCTTCATACCTAAACCGGGTAGAAGTGATTACACAAACGCGAAATCTTACAGACCTATTAGCCTCACGTCGTTTTTACTCAAAACCTTAGAGAGGCTATGTGACAGGGAATTGAGAGACAACGCGTTGAAAAACATACCGCTGCATCAAAATCAACACGCTTATAGCGCCGGTAAATCTACTGAATCAGCGCTACACTCAGTGATAAGTAATATTGAGGAGGCCATCAAAAACAAATCCATATGTCTAGGCACTTTCATTGATATTGAAGGAGCTTTTGACAAAACCAACTTTAGTTGCATAACCGCGGCATTGAGGAAAAATGGAGCGGATGCAGTTATGGTTGAGTGGATTAAAAACATGCTGAGCAAAAGAATTGTCAGGTTTGCAGACAGCAAATTACGGGCCACAGTGGTGAAAGGATGCCCCCAAGGAGGTGTACTCTCGCCACTACTATGGAATATGGTGGTCAACGATTTAATCACCAAACTCAATGAGAATCACTTTTACACGATAGGCTACGCCGATGATCTGGCTATTCTTGTCACTAACAAAACTGCCGTCACGGCTTGTGAAGTGACAAGAGGGGCTTTGCAAATAGTGGAAAGGTGGTGCTCAGAGTTTGAACTAACTGTGAACCCAGTGAAAACGGAACTGGTAATGTTCACAAACAAAAGAAAATTGGGTAATTACCGACTACCTAAATTCTTCAACACAGACCTCCATCTTTCTACAGAAGTCAAATATCTGGGGGTGATTCTTGACAGCAAGTTGAACTGGAGTAGTCATTTAGACAAAAAACTGAACAAAGCATGTATAACCTTCTGGCAATGCCGCAACATGGTAGGTAAAAAATGGGGATTATCTCCATATATTACGTTGTGGCTGTACAAGACGGTGATACGACCAGCATTAAGTTACGGTGCTGTGGTCTGGTGGACTAGAGTCAACCTGACCACGGCAATAGCCAGACTACAAACATTCCAAAGACTGGCCTGCATGGCGACCACAGGGTGCATGAGAACTACCCCTACGGCGGCCCTTGAAGTCATGCTGGACCTGCTGCCGCTTCACCTTTTTATAAAACAAGAAGCGGCCGCTGCAGCAATGCGATTAAAAGCACTGAATCTATGGATTGACAACAGGGTTCCACATTCTAAAATACTCGATGAATACATCGAGTCACAGCCAATGCTCATGGCTGTAAACGATAGGATCCCCAAACAATTTGTCTTCGACAAAAAATATAAGATAGAGCTGCACCCTTATGATGAAGGTTGTGACTCAAAAGAGCTTACGATCTACACGGATGGCTCCAAAACAAGGTCAGGTACTGGAACCGGTGTATCATCCGAGGACTTAAACATCAATATATCTGAGCCGCTGGGAACCTGTAATTCCGTATTCCAGGCGGAATGCACAGGCATTATACTGGCAGCACAAGCAATCGCCGCTAGGGAGGTAAATGAATTTAGCATTCGCATACTCTCGGATAGCAGAGCGGTACTACAAGCCCTGGAAAGTAACACCATTACATCGGGGTTAATATATGACTGTCACCGAGCACTGACAAAGGTATGTAACCATAACACTGTTACACTTCAGTGGATAAAGGGACATAGCGGCTCTCGTGGAAATGACGCGGCGGACCGACTGGCGAGAGAAGGTTCAGAGGCAGTGGCGATGGGCCCTGAACCCATTTTGCCATTGCCATATAGCTGGATTCGGTCAACGCTGCGTCAATTCACGAGACTACAACATGAACAGGTTTGGATGAACCATTTAGAGTGCAGACAGGCCAGGGCAGCCATGCCAAAACTTAATAATAATCTGGCACGTAGGTTGCTTCGACTAAGAAGAGACCAACTACGCTTGGTGGTCGGAGCTCTGACTGGTCATGGTCCTTTTAACAAACACCTGTTTAACATGGGTATTACAGACAGTCCTTTATGCAGGGTCTGCATGGAGGCGGAGGAAACGGCCGCTCACGTGCTCGTTGAGTGCGAAGGAGTGGCCACCTACCGGGCCAAACACCTCAATTCAGTGAGGTCGCTCCCGGAAGCCATCGGCAACGTGAAGAGTCTGCTGGGCTTTCTGGTGGAGCTGGGGTGGCGAGAATGACGCTGCCCACCTACGCAAAATAGGCGCTTTGACGTCGAGTTGCGGAAAAAGAGCCCGTCTTCAAGTATCAAGTAAGTAAGTTGTATTCCTTTTCAAGCATATTGCGCACACGAAGGAGTGTGAGATTTGACATATGTAAAGTTTATATAGAAAAGGAGTCTCAAAAGCTAAACTCTATACATGTGTACCTAATATGTGTTACAAATACTGTCAACCATATGAGTTTAATAGTCTGTCGTTTGATACAGTTTCAATTGACTTACTCTCGCCTAATTATTATTGGTGGTTTCAAAAAAGTGTGTACCTTAAGGTCGAACTTCGACCACTGAGCGACCTCTAGTTTTTGTACTTAATTGAGTAAAGTGTTTTATGTGATGTCATTTTTAGTAATCATGGTCAGTTAGTTTACTCGAAAAATAAGTTCTTGTTATTTTTTTAAATTACTAGGTATTATCTTACAGTGCATGCAGTTTTCTGTAAGTAATGGGGTACTAAAACATGTTAAATTTGAATTGTACCTACTTTTATACTGTAATGGTGTACCTATTGTTGAAGAGCCAAATAAATAAATACTTTGTACCTATCCAAATGGACTATTCATTGTGCAAAAAAAAAACAATAATATTTGATTGGAAGTCAAATATACTAAATATAATATATAAATAGTTAATTACCTCATCAATAAATTGAGATATGTAAGAATAATCAAATTACATGAACAAAGTGTCAGTATCATGCTGCTGCTTTAAATCCGAAATGTTGGTTTATTGAAAAATGACAATTTAAATGTCGTATTAAGCAAATTAATAAAAATAAAGTTCCAATAATTACATGCAATCCATGAAATCCTGTGGCTACAAAAAATGTGGATTCGTAAACACTGTCAGCAATAATTGTAAATGATGCTTCAATATATTCATAAGCTTGAAGAGTAGTAAAATAGATTCCTAAAATGATTGTTAATAGAAGTCTTTGGAAAGCTTGAGTATGGTTATTTTCTACTAGCGACCGCCCGCAGCTTCGCTTGCGTAGACTACAAATTCCTGTTATAGGTACTATTAACGTTCGAGATGGTTTATACGTACATTTTGCTGGAACCAATTTTGGTCACACCCATTCAAACTTTCAATCTTCATTCCCCTTCCACCCTTTAAAAAACCGATACAATTTTTCATCTCCCGTTTCCCACTCTTAAAATGTGAAAATCTAAAAACCCTGAAACACGTCATTATTTAAGTCCCTCCATTCCCATCCTTAAGTTTGAAATTTCTAAAAAAGCCTTTCTCAACTTCGTAATGCTCACGTTATAAAATAAACTTATGTTCCAAATTTAGCTTCCTACACTTAGTACTTTCGGCTGTACATTGCTAGATCAGTGAGGACAAACGACAGACAGATAGACAGACAGACAAACACAAAAAGTAGCTTATGACACTCTTGACAACCTTCTTTCACGTCTGCAAAGTTTCATTAAAATCTGTTCAGCCGTATTAGAAATTAGCTCGAATAGATAAAATTGAATTGAATAGACGTACAGACAAACAGACGGACAAAAAGTAGCTAATGTCAAATATCTTGACAACCTTCTTTTCCGTCTGCAAAGTTTCCTTAAAATCTGTTTAGCCGTTTTGGAGATTAGCTCAAATAGACAGATACACGTACAGACAGACGGACAGACAGTCATATTTCGATAAAAACTGCTAAGATATTAATTTAAATTGTGTGGTGGAAAGGGCAACTATAATATGCATGAAATGCTTAAGACAACTAACGTATTTAATTTGATAAGGATTAATATCACGTTTAAAAAACATCTTCGCAAATAGTACATTATGTTAGAACAAACTTGATTGTCATAAAAAAGGTTATAGTAAGCTAACCTTAAAAGATACACATATGTTGTCCCAGACTTTTGGTTAGAACTTTTAAAGGGAAACAATTTCGTAATACATGATTTTTGGTTAACATCAACCGTTTACGCAGCGCGCGCGATGGAAGCTCTCAAAAGGAATATTTTTTCCCGTTTTTGCAACATTTTTCATTGACGCTCCACTCCTATTGGTCGTAGCGTGATGTAGTATAGCCTATAGCCTTCCTCGATGTATGGACTATCCAACAAAAAAATAATTTTTCAATTCGAACCAGTAGTTCCTGAGATTTGCGCGTTCAAACAAACAAACAAACAAACAAACAAACTCTTCAGCTTTATAATATTAGTATAGATGTAATTTTTTGACTACACCCTTTCCATATATGTGACATACAGAACTTTTTGTATGTCTGTCTGTACGTCCATATGTCTAAACCTATTTAAATGAAACATCAATGAATATGAAAAGAAGGTCGTTAAAACTAACAAATGTTGCTTTTTGTCCGTCTGTCTGTCTGTACGTGTATCTGTCTATTTGAGCTAATCTCCAAAACGGCTAAACAGATTTTAAGGAAACTTTGCAGACGGGAAAGAAGGTTGTCAAGATATTTGACATTAGCTACTTTTTGTCCGTCTGTTTGTCTGTACGTCTACTCAATTCAATTTTATCTATTCGAGCTAATTTCCAATACGGCTGAACAGATTTTAATGAAACTTTGCAGATGTGAAAGAAGGTTGTCAAGAGTGTCATAAGCTACTTTTTGTGTTTGTCTGTCTGTCTATCTGTCTGAGGTATAGCCGAAAGTACTATGTCTAGGAAGCTTAAATTTGGAACATAAGTTTATTTTATAACTTGAGCATTATAAAGTTAAGAAAGGCTTTTTTAGAAATTTCAAACTTAAGGATGGGAATGGACGGACTTAAATAATGACGTGTTTTAGGATTTTTAGATTTTCATATTTTAAGAGTGGGAAACGGGAGATGAAAAATTGTATCGGTTTTTTAAAGGGTGGAAGAGGAATGAAGATTGAAAGGTTGGAATGGGTGTGACCAAAATTGGTTCCAGCAAAAAGTACGTATAAACCATCTCGAACGTTAATAGTACCTATAACAGGAATCTGTAGTCTACGCAAGCGAAGCTGCGGGCGGTCGCTAGTCCTGTTATATGTGTAAAGTTTCATCAAAATCGGTTAAGCCGTTTTGGCCGAAGCCGATTTGCTCGAATAGACAGACAGTTCGTTTTCATGTATATAGCCTATAACTCTCCGCTAGAATCAGGCTATCAAAGGCAAAAAGAATTTTTCAAATCCGACTGGTAGTTTCAGAGATTAACAAATTCAAACAAACAAACAAACGAATGAACGAACGAACGAACGAACCAACCAACCAACCAACAAACAAACAATCAATCAATTAATCAATCAATCATTCAATCAATCAATCATCAAATCAATCAGCGCGCGCGACGGAAGCTCTCAAAAGGAATATTTTTTTCCGTTTTTGCAACATTTTTCATTGATGCTCCACTACTATTGGTCGTAGCGTGATGTAGTATAGCCTATAGCCTTCCTCGATAAATGGACTATCCAACACAAAAATAATTTTTCAATTTGAACCAGTAGTTTCTGAGATTTGCGCGTTTAAACAAACAAACAAACGAACGAACGAACAAACGAACGAACGAACCAACCAACCAACCAACCAACCAACAAACAAACAATATATCAATCAAACAATCAACCAATCCATCAATCAATCAATCAAAAAATCAATCAATCAATCAATAAATCCTTCAATCAAACAATCAATCGATCAATCAATCAATCTGTCTATCAAACAAACAAACAAACAAACTCTATAGTTTTTAAATTTCAATAAAAACTGTTAAGATATTAATTTAAATTGTATGATGTAAAGGGCAATTATAATATGCATGAAATGCTTAAGACAACTGACGTATTTAATTTGATAAGGATTAATATCACGTTTAAAAAACATCTTCGCAAATAGTACATTATGTTGAACAAATTTGGTTGTCATAAAAAAGGTTATAGTAAGTTAACCTTAAAAGATACACATATGCTGTCGCGGACTTTTGGTTAGAACTTTTAAAGGGGTACAATTCCGTAATACATGATTTTTGCTTAACATCAACCGTTTACGCAGCGCGCGCGACGGAAGCTCTCAAAAGGAATAATTTTTCCCGTTTTTGCAACATTTTTCATTGACGCTCCACTCCTATTGGTCGTAGCGTGATATAGTATAGCCTATAGCCTTCCTTGATAAATGTACTATCCAACAAAAAAATAATTTTTCAATTCGAACCAGTAGTTCCTGAGATTTGCGCGTTCAAACAAACAAACAAACAAACTCTTCAGCTTTATAATATTAGTATAGATTAGAGCATGGTGGGCTCAAGTTACAGTTACTCCTGAGGATAATAGAATAATAGTATTTAACAGGGGAATTTGAAATGGGTTAAATGGAATAATACTTGTGGGGGGCCAAATGGCTCCAATTTCGATATCTGGAGATAATCTTGAGTGAAAGAAAGCTCAAAAAAAGGATAAAAAGAAAAATACTTCTGAAATGATAAATAAAATCATGCCTCATCGTAATCCTTTTGATACTAAATTACTAGTATGTTTTCCTTGAAAGGTGCTTTCTCGACAAACATCTCGTCATCATTGATATATGGTTATTAGTGTAATTATATATCCTAATATAATTATATTTAATATATGGAATCATTTTGTTAATCCTGATACTAGAGATAATACCCCGATAGCTCCTGTTAGAGGTCATGGACTGTAATCTACAAAATGATAGGGATGATTTTGGTTTATTGACATTAATATGTTTCTCTAGAATATAGGGTTCTTAAAATTGCAATAACATAAGATTGAATAATTCTTACTGCTGATTCTAAAATTAGTAATAAAAAGTGAGTAAAAATTAAAATGAATAATAAGTAATTAGATAGGTTTGTACCAGTTCTACCTAATAAGTTTATTAATAGTTGTCCTGCAATTATGTTAGTAGTTAAACGAATTGCTCTCTTGAAGATCTCTTGCCTTATATCCCTCCAATGCAACATGTATTTTACCAAAACTTAAAAATGAATAACTCAGCACAGGACAATGAAATGTAATAATTTACCTACTTTTTTTCCTAACCCAGGAATAACATAATGACTATTTCATTTTTAAGTAATACTTAGTCTAACCAAGAGCCTACTTTTAGTTTTTGAGTTTAGAAATGATATTCATTGCATTAATATGCCAATAAAGTATTACTTTTTAATAGTTAGTGTTTGATTTTGCCCTTGATCAACCAAATAAAAAGCATAAAATTTAATGAAATTTTTAATATAATTGTTGATTATCTCCATATTATATTAAGTAAGATTAGTAGTACACTTCCAGTGAGCGTCTCATTTATTGTCAGAACATAATATTTGTTTTACTGTGTTCTGGCACAATCCTCACTCTTACAACACAGCGTCCAACATCATTATTTTTCTCCGTACCCAACAGCACAATTAAGTTTAAGTCTCGAGATGACCTGTAACAAGTTATAATGATCTTTGAATCATTCTCATCTAATACATCAAAACTACAAAACTGAGATATATGCAAATGTTTTGGAAATCCAAAACAATCGGTACGTACATAAGAACTTCAGGCCTTCTTATTTCAGTAATATTGTTTGTATGGTTTAGGTACTGCTAACAGCACGAAGCTGGCAAACGTTCCTCAGATATGGCAAGCTGGCAAGTTACAAGAATCAGCTCTATCTAACAAAGCTATTACTTGAAATCATTAAATCGTAAATTAAAAGCGTAGGCGACGTTTAGGCTTTCCTTTTAGAGTGTAGGAACCAGGGTCAATGTAAATAGCAGTTGATCAAATGCAGAATTTGTCTGTGTGCAGAATCAGTGGTATGTTAAAATCTATAGAATTAATTACGAAACATTTAATTTAAACTGGTTTTATGCTGATTAAAATATTAAAACTGAGTTCAAAACAAATCAATCAAAAGGATATTTGTCATTTCGTTTTGTTGACACTAGTTGACAGTTAACTATTATTATAAATGTTTTGTTTTTAAATTACATTGTGGTGAGCTATTCCATCTCCTTAGTGTGACGTCACAGGGGTCATGGGAAGGTCATTACTATTTTTCCTAATATCTTTGAAAATAAGTAATTAAAAATAAAACGGATAACAAATTATAGTTCAGGAAGGCTATTCCTCGAAACGGTTTTTCGTTTGTAAATAATTTTCAAAAATGGGCAATGCCCATTGTTGTTAATCCTGTTTTTGGCACGGGGTCGCGATGAGCATGGGCGAGTGACTGAATGGGTTGTTGCTGGTCAGCAACAACGCTTGACGCAAACATTTGGTTCGCGGTGTCGGTTCTACTAGTATAGGTACTATAGTTCAGTGTACAATAACGTCCTTTTTTTTATTTATGCTATTTTTGTCTTTGAACTGGTAATTAAAGCTGTAACTGTCATTTTGTCAATCAATCAATCAGTCCAGCCCAAGTCAGCCTGATCTGGGTCGATTTTAGACAATTCGTTTTCTGAAGCGTAGAAAGAAAAAGAATTAGAAAAACGAAATACTCTAATCGTTATAAATTGTAAATTTAACAAGATGTTGTTGAATAAATTATCTGTTCTTCGCAAATGTGTCAGTTTGAATAGCATCAATTCTGTACAAACAGCTTCATATCATGCGAACGTAAGTTTTTTTCTGTACAATCATTGTGCAATACTTAAAAAGATCAATTTTTAGAGTTCAAATTACTCTCACCTTAACGCACTTCAAATTAATTACAACCATGCCTCGGCTCCACGTCACTCTAACTCTAAAGTTGGCGTTGAGACAGTTTCATTCTGGTATCGTCTATAACGCTAAATACCCTTAATTTAGGGGTCCATAAAAAGATCAATTTGATATTTGGCTAAGATAGGTTGATGGTTCATCATTTCAAAAAAATAGGTTATGGTTTGCTTGTGATAATGCGAGAAGCGAAGCGGAGCGACGAGCCACTAAGAAGCCTTATATATTTTATTCATTTAAAAAAAAAATTACTACACAAACTTCCTACACCCCTCCTCCATAAGCCTGATTAAATGTTTTGTAACTTTTCAGCAGGCTAAATTAGAAAGCGCTACCCAATTTAGACAATTGGTTTAATGTAATAACAAATGTGTAAAGACATGAGATGTTATGTTGTAGTTGGTAGAAACATTTATGATTATACAGTAAAGATAAAATTATATTTAGGTTATAGATCACTATGAAAATCCTCGCAACGTGGGATCCCTTGATAAAAAAGATAAGAATGTAGGGACAGGCCTCGTCGGAGCTCCTGCTTGTGGCGATGTAATGAAATTACAAATAAAAGTGGATGATAATGGGAAAATAATAGATGCAAAGTTCAAAACGTTCGGTTGCGGTTCTGCAATCGCATCAAGTTCTTTGGCTACTGAATGGGTCAAGGGGAAGACTGTTGATGAAGCATTAAAGTTGAAAAACACTGACATTGCACATGAATTGTCTTTGCCACCTGTAAAGCTACATTGTTCTAGTAAGTATTAACAAAATTTATACACTGATTAATAATAGAAAATGCTATTTCTTATCAGAAACTAAAAATGTTATATTTCAATTTTAATGTAAGTAGAACCAATGCTTCATCACACTAAAACTTCGATATAACTTATATAGATATATCATATGAACCCATGTAGAGTGAATATAGAATGCTATTTGTTAGTTATTGATAATCTAATTGAAGGCTATTTATTATGTTAGTGATAAAATTTTAATAGACGCTAAATAATCTAATTCCAGTGCTTGCTGAAGATGCAATCAAAGCTGCTCTCTCAGATTATAGGATCAAACAACAAAATAAAAACGATTAGATAAATATGAAATGGAGAGGCAAGTGGCAACAGATCTGTGATGAAGAGAAATTTGCTATGGAGTGTTTAGGCTTAGGAAAAATTATATTCAAGCACGTTTACACCTTTAGCGGTAGGAAACTCATTGGAGTCTAGACATTTAATTACTAGATTGAAAAATGTAAATTGTGTAAAATCGTAATAAATTCACTATATTGTTAAATTTCTTTTTATTTGTTACTAGTGACCCGTCCCAGCTTTGCATGGGTAGAAAGCATATTATGCCTAATTTATTTTCCTTTCGTAGTGTCGTATCATATTGTGGTATTGCATTGAATATGTGGATTACATTTAATTAGACTTAAATGTAATATATATTCATCCTACTTAGTATTTTTAGAGTATTTTATTTCCTATTTTGCAAATATTTGAAAAAGTAAAGAATTATTATTTACTATTATTTATTATATTTATTATTATTTTATTATTATTATTTATTATTAATAAATAATAATAATATTATTATTTATACAATATTTTATTTATTTATTTATTATTTATTTATTTCTTAATACACATTATTGATAACTTCTGCCTAACTACATCATGCGTGTCAATTTTAATTTAGCGATAACTCCTAAGATAATAATTTAAATTGTATAGTTTCTAGGGTAATCACAATGTGCATGAATTACTTCAGGTAACTAATATATTTAATTTGATAAAGATTAAAATCGCATCTGTCTGAATAGCTTTCCAATTATCTATCACATTTTTACATAATTTTACTAGGATTTTGTTTCTGTCTACTTTCTTACGATGTCTACTTTTTCAACATTCCATTTGTATAGTTTGTGTCGCCAACTGTTATAAAAATGTTTTTCACCTGTTCTATAATGCCTACTATTTGTACAGTCAAATCAATTAGTAGGTACCCTAAGTATTTGACAATTGTTTTTATCCATCAGGGAATATTGATGCAACAGCCTCTAATTATAAACAAACTATGCATTAAACTATTTATGCAAGCCGTAGATCATTTCTTGTCATCTTCTTCTATATATTAACATGTGAAGGAAAAGCTTTCAATCCTTTTTTAAGCATAGATACTATACTCACGAAGGATTGTGATATTTGACTTAAAGTTTATTTGGAGAAGAAGTGCAGAAAGCTAAAAGCTGTGACTTAGGACGTCAATGTCAACTTTTCTTTCAATGCCCACCTTTATTTCATACTCATGAGGACGCTCCTCTATGGTTAATAGTATGAACACAAAATTTTGTATATACATTAGATATTATTAGTTAACTATGATAACCATCACAAATTAACGTTTTGAGCAAATAAATGGATTTCATTTCATTGATTCTGAAGCCAAAATTTTCTCATGACGACACTCCTCAACGGTTAATAGCACGAACACGGAACTTCGTATGTACGTTGGATTTTGATAGTTAACCATGATAACCACCACGAATTGATGCTGAAGCCAAGATTGTCTCCTCATGAGGGCACTTCTCAACGGTTAATAGCACGAACACGAAACTTTGTTTATACGTTGGATTTTGATTGTTAACCATAATAACCACCACGAATTGATATAACAGACATAAAGTTAAGTGGCCCTAGAATTACCCCCCTGCTTTGATCTTTCAAAATGTGTGTCTGCACCGCTGTGCTGAACGAAATAGCGAAGAGGGTAGGTCTTCAGCAATGTATTAGATTGAAAAGAGATGAAATGAGTATTATCGTTATGCTTACCACTAATTCAATGTTCAACCGTCCAATATGTAATTGTTAAAAATTTAATTAGTAAAAACTAAATTAATAAAATATTATGAAGTTACATCAAATAAGTGATTCCATCCGCCTTTTTATAGTTCCAAGTGTTGTTAATGCACTTTTTAAAAGCAAAGCACAGCATTTTTCTCACCTAGTTTTTCAAAATACAAAATAATCTCAATCGGATACACTGACAGACGGTCCACAAGCGACTATTTCCAAGTCGTTCAGAGCACCGCGACCTGAACGACTTTCGTATGGAGTTTCATACTGTGGTTCGTACAGTTTAGTACCCTAGGTACATACAAGTCGGTGAACCACAGATGGCAAAAGATGATTTCTTAAATCTACTTTTCTCAAACTTGGCATAGTGTTACTTTTTATACGTGTTAAAACGAAAGTAGGCATAAGGGAACGAAATCCTAGTTAAGTTAAATAAGTTGGCATAGCAAGAATTTTAGTATGAAATAAAAGTGGGCATTGAAAGGAAAGTTGGCATTGACGGCCTAACTTCATATGCCATCGCGGACTTTCCGTTAGGCCTATAAAAAAAGAACAATTCCTCCATACATTGTTTTATTATATCACAAAGGCATTAATTGGGTAGCGTTTTCGATGAATGCTCTGTCGAGTTGATTTTTACCGACATCTGAAACAATCATCGTCACATTTCAACCAATTTACGCAAAACATTAATGAATTATACACATAAACCTTTCATTCGAATCACTCCATCGTTGGTGACAATTGTGTGAAAATCCGTTTGATACTTTCTGAGTTTATCGTGTTCAGACAGACAGACGCGGCGAGGGAACTTTGTTTTATAATATGTCGTGTTAAAATAAAACACTATTCAATTATCAGAAATATGCACATTTCTCGTGTTACTAAATATAAACCATAATTAAATAACAAAGTATACATATTCAAGTTAAAATGCCAATTTTCTGTAATGCAAGTTGAGCTGCATCTGCTTTTGCTTGCTTCTTATTAGCACTGGCTACGGCTGGCTGATATTCCACTCCTGCCACTTTCACCTTAGAAAGAAAAAAAATTATGCTATATCTACAAGTTGAAAATCAGGTTTACATTTCATCTGCCAGTGAGAAATCTAATGAATAAATGCAACCATTGCGCCATCTGGAAATAGTGATTATTGAAACAAAGTATTCATATGGTGCCTACCATCTGTACCTAGTTGGGTCATAAATTCTGTCATTCACTTTTTAATCCTATTTAAAAATATACTGGTTAGAAATCTATTTGTATTTAAATTTAGAATTTTTAATGTTTTTGTAAATAAAAACTTCAGTTTTAATTCTGTTGAATTGAATTGAAATATGAATGGACGCAAAAGCTTTTGTATGGCATCACTGCGGTTATGCGCCAAATGAAATCCAAATTTAACATAAAATAATTTAATTTGTGGTTTTATCGTACCATAAATGTTTCAAGCTTTGCGGATCGAGAGAGGAATGGCCAGCTTTGTACGGTTAGGATACCAGCGCTCATCAAAGCCATTAATTAAGGCACAAATCCAGTGAAATCCCATGTGCAAGCAAAAATTTTTAGCTCTTCAGATGGGGCTAAGCAGAAAAAAACTGTTAAAAGGGTGTTAATTTAAGATCTGGGACTACAGGCATATCGAAAAAAAAAATGGTGGATACCTTCTCAATGCATGTGTGAAGAATTTTAGGCTAAAGAGATCCTGGGCCTTGTTAAAGCAGTACCGAGGAAAAAATTTGACCTACAATAAACAGAATGATAAAGTGGATGCTCATGAGCGAGCAGGCATATCGCAAGAGTTCAGCATGGACAATATCCTTCATCATTCATGGTTGCTACCAGTCTTGATTCAAGCCTAAATGAGGTGTTTTTCTGTGGGAAAAGTGTAAAAGTGGTGCTTATGTACCAAAATACAGTCCCTATCAAGTATAACCTCTTTCTCAAACAATGTTTCCAACATATACTGGATATTCCAAAAGATTTAGTGCCAACTCATAAGGCAAAAAGCACAAAGAACTGTTTATCATTGATTATTACTAGTTATTTAAAACCGGTCAAGTGCAAGTCGGACTCACATAGGGTTCCGCGCCACCGTAAAATATTTAAAATAAACATGTTTCTTATATGGAGATCCTCTTTGATTTCTAACTTTATTTTATAGTGACCATAGAGTACATCATAAAAATTTCAAGTGTAAGCAATGATCTCACAATTACCTATCACCAAAAACACTTTAAAAAAACATGATTCTTGTGATGGGGATCCCCTTAAATTTTTAACTTTATTTTTTGTTTTAGTGGCTATAGTAGTACATACTTCACGAAAACTTCACGAAGCAAACGATCTCACAATTACCAATCACCAAAAACACTAAAAAAAAACATGTTTCTGTACCTTCAATTTTTAACTTTATTTTCAAAAGCGTGTAGTGGCGATAGTAATACACACTGAAAATTTCAAGTCTCTACCTATTACGCTTTAGACAATACAGCCCTGTGACAGACAGATGGACGGACAGCGGAGGCTTAGTAATAGGTGCACCTCCTTAGGTACGGAACCCTAAAAAATTAACTTCATCGGGCACAAAGAATAGCCTTCCTCTAGTTCCAGACTTGAATCCGTAGGAGTACGAAATATGGTAGTACTATACGCGCCACCAAACTAAGAGGCTCTCAAGTTAGCACCAGATACTTGCGCAAACACCAAAAATATGGACAAGGGGCGGTGAGGGCAGCTGGCGCGGCGAGACTGGTCGGCCACAAGGGCAGTGGCCCTGCTCTGACTTTTCACGACACCGAAGTAGCGCCGAATACGTTCCGTTTCAAAATCCGGTCGCTAGGACTATGGGCGAGAGTACAGATTTTTGAAATGGCGCGTATTCGGCGCTAACTCAGCGTTGCGTTAATTTACCAGCGTACGGCCGCAAGTCGCGTCCCTCGCACCCCGCGCTGTCTGTACAGTCAACGTACATAAGTCTGTATTCCACTTTCGTAATTTTAACCCGCGCCGCGTCAGTTATTATTAATTATGTCATGTTAGTGTTGTTTTTGTGAATTTATTATTATCCTTAATTAGTATTGTTACTTGTTTTGTTACATTGTGTTAGATATACATTGAATACAACTATAATATATATGATGTTTACAGAATTACAAATAGTGAAATAAAACTAATACAAAATATTTTGATTGATTTAGTTAATTAATAATGAATACAACAGAATGGCGACGAGGATAAAAATCAAAAAGCAATAAAAATATAGAACACCGGTCACGTCCCACACTAGCTTGGACCTCATATTTAGGGTATTTGTATAAATATAAGAAATGGTAGATTTAATAAGCATATGTGTAATAAAAATAATCATATATTAATATTTTCGCTACTAAATCAGAAATAATAAATATCTTGCAAAAATACTTCAGACATGGCTGTCTATCACGAACGTGGTTTGAATCTCAGTAACCGGCATGTACCAATGAGTTTTAACCCGCACCGGAGCAGCGTGCTGGATTAAGTACCAAGCAGCCTCATCCCGAGGGGAGGCCTAAGTCCTTACTTCACTCCACTTCATCAGCCCATTTTTACCCCACTGCAAGGGCTTAGGCCTCCCCCAGGGTGAGGAGGGGGGCTTGGAGCTTAAATCCACCACGCTGCTCCACTGCGGGTTGGGGACTGTAACGACCGCCATCTACTGACAGCGTCCGGGACCGACTGCTTAACGTGCTCTCCGAAGCACGGAGTCAGTGATAGTTATCCATGTGTATCTATGTATGGGCATAGTTCTTTTGCCTTCTTTTCAATGAGAGAATGTGACTGCGCTATGCTTTATGGGTCATTGATGTATATAGTTAAATATCTTTTATAGAGAATTAGAGTATTACTGGACTATTCTTAAGTAGTTAGTGAATTGCGGTGGTTTATGATTATATAGTCAATTTTTTTGTAAACTAGATCACTTTTATTTCAAAAACCCTTTTGGTTTTTTACAGTACATTCTTTTGCGGGAATTTCATTCTTTATTCGGGATTTTATTCCATAAGGAGCGGGATGATTGCACGTTGATTGGCGACCGGCAGCACTCATTCACAACAAAAACTAAATTAAATTCTTTTGAAGTTTTAAGGTTATACACGTATACTTACTGAACTTATTTGTTTATATATCATACTTTGGGTTCGTATTTATGCAAATAAAGCACGGATGAAATGAAACTGCATTTCCTTATTGCTTATTTTGATTATCCTACTATACAAGCAAACGGAGCGGTAATGTTTTTATTACGTAAATCTGTTTTTTTTTGCCCGTGTAAATGATATTCAAGGCGGCAACTTTTTAAAGTAAATAAAACTGAAATACTTATTTTTTTGGGTCGGAGTTTATTTATTTTTATTCTAAATAGGTCAACGCTTGCAATAGCGTAAGAAATCTACCTAAAACTATTTTTATTACCAGAGTCAAAAAACGAACTAATGAGAAAAAGTGTACTACAGTCGTGACACTGCAGTTAATCAACACCCAATATATGCACGTTCCGTTTCGTTCACAGAATTATTGTCTTCACAATTTAATTTACATGAATTTTTTTTTTAATTTTTGCCTTTAATTTTTTTACATTGATAAGTTAATTAAACTAAGTGATTTTCAAGCTATATTTTTTTTGTATATGAGTAGTTGGTATACATTTAAAAAAACCGGTTCATTTTGACCATCACTGTTTAAGAAGAAAAAGTTGTTTTACTTAATTCGTTAATTTAACTTAAATTTTTTGAAATACGTTGTATTTCTATTTATCAGACTTATAATGAGCAGTTAAGATTGACGATGTATGCTTATTCAGTTAAACGATTTCTGAAGTTCAAAATAATTAAATATATTTGTTTTATTTAATTAATACGTTCGACTGTACCTGCGCGACTTCGTGTGTAGCCAATTTCAAGCGACTTTTTAGATAGGTGGCGCGTATAGTATTTAAAACAAATTGGCGGCCCTAAGCTCCACCGGAATTTGGACTCTCTCAGATCATCCTTGATTAAAGCAGCAGCAACTTATATAGACATGTAAGTCATCATACGTGCGGGAATCGACGAATAGCCGCGCAGATCAAAATCTGTAAAAATAAGGGAGGGTATTTGGAGCCAGCGCACTGTCCTAATTGGTTATGTGGTAATATGACTAATACAATCAGATTGTACTCGTGACTGAGAGTGACACATAGTCTTATGCAATGGAAGAATTATGATGTTAAATGCATGACAAACTGCCATTAAAAAAGTGACAATTACTGTAATGTAGCTATTCTATGTTTTATTTCTAAACATAGAAAGAAAAATTTTCTGGATAAAGCGCCGCAATAAAGAAATTTTAGAAGCATGCTTTTATTGAAAAAAAAAAACCACTGAATTTAAAATAAAAAAATCAGCATTAAAATTTCAAAAGTATAACTATTTAAATATATATATTAAACGCTTGAAGCTTTATTTTAAATATTTTTTAGTATGAGAATACCTAGACTTATCTGTATGTATGGGTTTAGTGTCCGGAGGTTGGTATATAAGTGGTATGCATATATTTCCTACTCTCACCATCCATCTCAGCACATACCTCACCTTGAGGTTGGCTAGTTGATTACTCGCGACATGATTTCGTCCATGTCATGCCCCTACATTAGTTAGCCTGGCCGAAAGCACCACAGTGGGTTTACGAAAACCTAATGAAGGATTCTGTAATCCATCTTTCAGATTCATCATCAGACCTTCATTGTATACTTTGAAAAGTGCTCGCGAAGACAAACTGAATGCGCCCAAACTCGGTGAGTTACTAGTAGCCTACTGACAGGCTTTGTTACCCACCTTGTAGCTCCGTCGTCAGACCTTCATCATCATATACTATGAAAAGCGCTCATTAAGACAAATCTAATGAATCCAAACTCAATGTGTTTACTTGTAGCTAGTGAAGGATTTCAGCTCCATCATAATTATCAGCTTCATGGTACTAAAATTATTGATTGTCATTCAAGTCATACCAATCTGCAAAATTTCAACTTGATACGATAAACAGAGGAATTTACTCATGAGGAGAATATCCTGGCTGTATCATCAGGACCTGGTCACTAGATTACTGTATTGTCATTCAAACCACATGTGTTTACTAAATATCTGATAACTCTAAATGTAATTTTAAATTATAGAAGTACCTAATTAAGAATATGTACCGCCATCCTGACGTTAGAATGACATTACACTTTAAATCTCAAATATTTTTGAAAGTAAGAAGGTACAAATTTTTGGTGAAAGGTACTAAATACTACAAATTAGGTACTAAATCTACAGCATAATCACAATCCTAAACGGTAACGTTGTACCACTTTCCACCGCCGCCGTCCTGACGCACACGGTTAATTCTATGGCTAAATGGGTTCATAAACTAGTGATGGTTACAATTTCTCACCCTAAAGAGAAAGGTCTTCTTATGGTCAGGCCCGCATTCGAAGCAGAGGCTGTACTCGGGCGGGCCTAGCTTCTGCTTGGAACAGTATTCACCTAACAAGGACACCGGGTGCTTTCCGCCTGCGACGAGGGCGCCTCCGCCTCCCGCTCTTCGCCCCTGGCCCCTGTGCGACCTAATCTGTCAAATAGAATAATGTATCGGACATTATACGTACTACACGAACATGCCTTGCGGCTTAAGTGGCGCAGCCGTTTATCTGAAAACTATAATATTAAAGGTGGACCAACATATTAGCCATATGCTTGGCTTGAACTGGTTTATGAAATCAGATTAAAACAAAGTGGCATATGTTTGGTCTGCGGCGTATATTTTCTTGTCACAACGCGACATTTCTATGTACATCTATGGTTATATCCTAGTAATATTTTGACATAATATATTATTTTCGGAGTATTTATTTTACACCTACAATATAAATATTATAACAATATAAATATTAAAAGGTACTTTACATTAGAAAAACATAAACTTTTTGTTATACAAATTAACCTAACTGCTGTGCTCAGGAATCACTCTGTCCTTTGTAATTATATGTAAATAATATTAATACCAGGAGCATCCCCCACAGCGCCATCTAATCCTAAAGTAAGCAAGTATTATGCTTGTATTATGAGCACTAGACAACTGATATTATGTACTTAAATATTCTTCATCATCATCATCATCATCAGCCCATTTTTACCCCACTGCAGGGGCATAGGCCTCCCCCAGGGTGAGGAGGGGGGCTTAAGTCCACCACGCTGCTCCACTGCGGGTTGGGAACTGTAACGACCGCCATCTATTGACAGCGTCCGGGACCGACTGCTTAACGTGCCCTCCGAAGCACGGTGTATTGGTTGGTACACGCCCGGATTCGAACCATGGCCCGATGGGGCCTTATAAATTTGAGACAGGCTCGATGCGCTCTGGGCTATCACGACTATTATATTTATATATCACGAATATTCTTCATAATATATACATTTTAGATATTTTACATCTAGACATGGAATCATAGAGTAGTTTAAGAGAGGAAAGAGAGCTAATTTTTAAGGTTAATATGCCCCCTTATTCAGAAAAACTTATTAAGGGTCATGGGCGTGTTGAAGACGGTATTTTAAATTATGTGTTTTATACTGCACTGTATAATCAAAATTGCAATATAAATCAGGGAATATAGCGATCAATGCATAACTGAAATAATCATTGAATGAATAAACGCTGATAAATTTTGCAGGTTGTAGAGTATCAATGTAATATAAAGATTAACAAATCAAACAGCTACTAACACAAATAAAACAATGGTTGAAAATAAAAAGTATTATCTCCAAAACACATCAGATTATAATGAATTTGAACCTTAAAATGGCAAACAGTATCCAATGCCAGCATGTTCGTGGACGTCTTATGAACTTAATATTTAGTACACTAATCAGATTAACAGATGGCGTTAATTACAAAATTATTTTTCATCATGTTTCTTCTAAGTGTGCATGCCTTGGACGGAATAATGTTTCAGTTTTACATGTATCAGTTCCTCTAGATATCGTTTTAATAGGAAATCATAAATTCATCGTGTTCGAAAAATTTAAGCAAAAAAATATATGCCACAGACTAAATATCCACCACTTAGTGTTTTGACATAAAGTAGAATTTAGTGTGACGCAAATGCAAAATTCGTACTGAAAAAGCAAATAAAGATTCTGAAATAACTTTACAAGTGTAATTTAAAAAATGTTTAAAAGAAACAATGATAATCACATAATAATGGTCTGTCTAATCTCTGAGTCTGTCATTTTGCTAACGTTTTCAATCGTTTCAAAGTTTGAGACACTCCATCTTTATCATTCCATCTAGAGTATAAAATAAATTAATTGCAGAACAGAACTGTCAAAGCTAAGCCGAATGACGTGATAGTAAACTGTAGGAACTGTACAATTGATACACCTTATTTGAGGATATATATGTCTATGTGATATGTCTAAATTGTTCTCCTTTCTGTGTATATATTTCACATGGTCATCCTGTTTTCTATCAATAAATGTGATTTATGGCTAAATTATTATAAAGATTATTTATCATGGCATGGTTGTGCCGTTTATTACCTAGCTATCATATTCTATTTGTCTGTAAAAATAAATACGATCTGATAAACTAACTTGGCTACAATTATTATATTAAAAAATATCATAAGATACAGTTGGAAGAAACCAATCTTTGGCTTGAAACTAAAGTTGACTCATTTGTATGGAAATGAATGTCACCTGTTTCATACCAACGCATCTAGTACACCAAGACACCTCCTTTGGTTATGTTTGCTATTTATATTTACGTTTTATACAAGCAATACAATGCAAAACAGAAGTTCCATCGGCTTACTGTGCCTCCTGTAAAATTCTGACATAAGGACTTATGTTGTTTTCAAAATGGCCGATATATTTGTATTAGAAATCCTTTGTTTTTATAAATTAATCTCGTAAATAAATTAATGAGAAATATTAAAATATCATATAGTATATATTAATGCTGAACAAAAGTGAAAATGTTCATACAAAACACATTTTTCGCACTTCACGTTTCAGTGGTGCCGCCGCTGCATTGGTAAAAATTTTCGTGGCAGTCCTCATCACGAAATCAACACAGATTGTATAAGTTAAAAAATAAATGTTTCTAACATTCCAGGTCAGCCGTTCTCACCCTGTCTTCAGTATCTTTATAAATATCAGATTCATAACATAGCAAGGACTACAGCATCGTATTTCACTGTAAATTTCAAGTCTTTACTTACATTTCTGACCTCTTCCTTCGCCTGTAGACCTCTCGTATCCAACTTTACTTCCAACAGCAACGGCTGAAGCGTTCCAGTACCTTCTTTTCCCAAACCTTGGCCTGGTGTCCAGCCCATCTTCTGCAGGAGATGCATGCCCATGCCACCTTCCACGGGCGTCGCTCGCACCAATTGGTCCTACCGAGCCGGACATTTATGATATCTTAGATGTTAGATAGATTGAGATGTGTAGAAAACATAGATTCACTTTTTTTATATAAAAGTTATTATAAAGGAAATTGGCAATTATTTTGTTATAGAAAAGTAAATAATTTTCACATATGAAATGAGGAGCTAGTGAAAAAGGTCTTAATATTAGAAAAAAAATTTAAAGTACATTTGTAAAGTAAAATTATAAAAACTTATTTTTAGGAGGTTTTCAAACAGTTCAATTCTCACTGTAGTCTGTAGTCTATTACCGCTCATTCACAAGTTGCATATGTTTTACTGTTGTATTTTTATTAACAAAGAAACTATATGTATTTAAAAATTTAATTATTGTTTGCACACAAGGCGATTGCGGCTGGCATCTAATTACATATTTTTGTTAGAAAATCTTTTAAAAAAGCTGAATTTATGTGACAATTATACAGTTTAGAAAGAAATTTTGTAATGCAATCTGAGTTAGCGTAGTTAAGTAATTAATTCGTTTAGTTCGAAAACGTAACTTTCAATCTTGTTTTCTGGGCTTTTATGGCCACATTTAGGACGTTTTTAATAGAAATATTTTCGGCAGTCGCTAGAGAATCTCTTGAACTACATATTAAGAAGAAAAAATAAAAATTAGTTAAGACTTAACTAAGCCATTTTGTTCGCCAGCTCCTCAAATATTAAAAAAAAAATGTCGAGAGGCATAACACTTTATTTACCCTTGCGTCGCCATTTATACGTACCTAGTGGCAGCGGGGCGAGCTAGGCCCGTAGCCTCGGCCTACCCCACCTAACGTTGGGCGCACGTCCTCTTATACTTTAATAGCTGCAACAAATATCCATATATTCCCCATATTTTTTGCTGCAATCCACCATTCAACTAAAAATCATGTTCTTCGCCTTTTTTAATATAAATTAATAAAAAAGACTAGCAACTATGGAGTTTTGAAGCAAAAAGTTGTGTGATATTTTAGTGTTTTGGTATACACACATCAAAAAAGTCTAAGCAACACATACAAATTTCAATTTTACAATGTGTTTTCGCATTAAATCCTTAGTATTTTCTTATTTATGTTATTTTTAATGCTTTTTTGATATTAAACAACAATTGTTTTTTAATATTTATTTTATTAAATTGAGTATCCTTTGTTTTTTTCACAAATTCAAAACCGAATGCATTTGTTCGAATTTTATAGCGTTTTAAATTTGCTTATTTTTTTAATTTTTGCTTATTAAAATTTAGTATTCTGTATCAATTTTATGATTTAAACAATAATTTGAAAAAGTTTTGAACAAATGTATTTTGAGACATTTTTTACGTCATGGAGCGACGTCATTTGAACGCAGATGAAATGCAAAAAGCTCTAGGAATGTTGCAAGCGGGAAGAAGTCAATCTCAGGTATCTCAGTATTTTGGTGTCAACGGAAGCGTTATTTGCCGTCTTCATCAGTGTTACATTAACATGGGAGATCTTGCAGGTCGAGGAAGATGTACAACCACACGGCAAGATCGATACATATAACTGACTGCAAGACGCCAGCCGATGTTAACCGCCCGAGAGATAGGTTTAAAGCTAGAAAATTCAAGTGATGTTGTTGTTAGCTGCCAAACTGTGCGAAATCGACTGCTTGAGTATGGCCTACGAGCACGACGGCCAATTAGGTGCCCACCGATACGTCACGGGAATCGCGCTCGTCGAAATGAATGGTGTAGGGAACACATTGCATGGACCCGGGAACAATGGGAGAAAATTTTATTTTGCGATGAGTCTCGATTTGGGTTCAAGCCTGATACTAGAAGGGTAAGAGTGTACCGTTGTCCTGGAAATACTGAAAGACTGAGGTGCGTTCAGGAAGTGCATCCATACAACGGCTCAACAGTTATGGTATGGGCGGGTATTATGAAGAACAGACGAACTGAGCTCGTTTTTGTAAATAGTAACATGAACGCTGTAAATTACGTTGAGGATGTTCTAAGGCCTTATGTCCGTCCATTCGCACAAACGCTTGGCTCCGATTTCACGTTGATGCATGACAATGCGCCTTCGCATACAGCTTTGCACACACGGGAGTACTTGGCAAGGGTAAACATCCTGGTATTGCTTTGGCCTGCACAATCGCCAGACCTGAACCCCATCGAGCATGTATGGGACATGCTCCAGAGACCTGTTTTAAAGGACTTGGATGGAGTGACAACAACCCAACATCTGATGGACTTACTAAAATTTCATTGGGAGCAATTGTCGCAGGATAACATTAACAGTCTCATTGATTCTATGAATAATTGGTGCCAGCAAGTTCTCCATAACAGAGGAGGCCACACTTTGTATTAATTTATGCAATTTTTGTACAACCATTTATTTTAGTTTAAGTTTAGTTGATTAGGCACCTTACTTTATACTATGTACATACAGTACTTACTCGTAATTATTGTTAATTAAGATTATTAAAAAATAAATATAAAAAAACAATTGTTGTTTAATATCAAAAAAGCATTAAAAAATAATATAAATAAGAAAATACTAAGGATTAATGCGAAAACACATTGTAAAATTGAAATTTGTGTGAGTTGCTTAGACTTTTTTGATGTGTGTATATATTCATTGTTGAGAATATAATGTAACACTGTTGGTAATGTATAGTAACACAATTCCTTTATTACTTTAGTATATCAAAGGGGAACACTGAATATTTGTATGCGACAGTTAGAAGTGATATTTATTATGCCACATACGCGGCAAATTAATTATCACTCAAATATGTCGAATATCGGTGTGTAACGAGTGAACTGCTAGAGTTCTCTGATTACACAGAACTTTTTCATATTTCATTACGAAAGGTGGTTATAGCAACATTTACCGAGAAATTGTCGTGATTTGCTATGTGACCTACCTTACAAATTAATAAATAATGACTAACAAAAAAAAACACTATAGCATAAATTGAACATAAAATACGGTTTATAATTACAGCACTTCTTTCAACTAACTTCTACAAGGACTAAATTCAAAGCCCCACATACATCTGGCAAGTACTATTACAAGTCTTTGTTTTAAGGTTCGCTAACTACTTAGTTTTGACAATATTTAAGCAGGTTTGGTACTGGAAGTTTATAGATGTAGCAAAACATTTAACTCGTGGATAAATGATTCAGCATTGTACTATCAGTTATAACCATTATTTATCAAGTACACATGTGTCAAGGGTCATGACTAGTCTTTTAACTTACAAGCAATACATAATTGTATTATTCTATAGATATGTCAAAAAGTATCCTCAACCTTACTTCTAGTTACAGGTTTTGAGTTCGAATTTTTGGTCTTAACAGATCGTAAAAAATGTAAGCAATAAGTACCCGACATTCGAACACTCTTAACACAGTGGGAGTCGGCGGTTTTCATAACTTTATTTTTTTTAAGGGCATTAATTAACTAAATATGTAAAACACGTCTAACGCAAGCATCATCTTGTAAAGCTCAGATGACCTAGAATCGCCGAACACGTCTGTATAGTGTCGACGATAAAATACAAATAAATGTTGCGATAACCACCTGCAGATATAGAATAAAGGTCAGAAAGAATAATACATGGTTAGTATTATAATTTCTGACCGCGCGGGCGACACCTCAGCGACAGACAACCCGAAGGAGCGACGTTGAACTGAGCTGAAAGAAAAATCATGTAAGGCACTCTGCGAGTATCAAGCGAAACCTAAACACTATTTCTATGACCTATACACATTAGTTGTGAAAATAGGTCATAAAAATAGGTTTCATTTGATACTTCAAACATCAATTCTATAGAAACAGAGACCTGATTAATGTAGACATTTGAAAATATAAGACTTTAATGAGATAATCTTTTCATATATTTTCAAAGTCAAATTATACTCAATACTCAGTGAGATGAAATACAAGAATCATATAACTCTTGTTGTTTTTATCAATTCATTGAGAAAATACCTTCTTAGCCCAAGCCTGTGTGCCACTGGCTAACTGCCTTGGCGTCAGTATCTGCGCGCCCGTAGTCCCCGTAAATTGGCCGAGACCAGGATCTTGTGCTGTCCAGCCAAACTAAAAAGAGTAACAGACACATCAGCATTTAAGTTTGAAGTTGCATGAAATTATCGAACTATTATAGGTTTTCCATAAAACAAATATTACATTTAGGTTCTGACATGAAACAAAAAATATATTAGTTTATATTGAACATGAGATGAATTATTTTAGGTAATAAACTAAAAAATGTAGCAGTAATGTTTTTATTGCACACATTGAAATATCTTACGAAGAAGTCCATGACAGAAATTATACATATATAAGACCAAAGTGCATTACATATTAAACTCTAATTAAATTAAATTAAATTAAAAAAAATACTAATTTATATACTCTGTTGTTGGTTTAGAAATTCGCATGATTACAAATACTCACACCATGTGTTGTAGATTCTAATTCCTCTTGTTCTTTGCGAATAGCTAACAACTTCTCCGTGACGATTGATCCAATATCCTTTAAAAAGAACTTTATTTTAAAAAATACATAAAATACGATAACATAATAAATTGTGCGTTTACAAGTGACTGCTACGATAAAGTGAATATCAAACAATGATACATTATATACAATATCTGTGTTGAAATGCCCCCAAAGTTCATATTAAATAATAGCACTCCTGTTCCTTGCGGAAAATAATTCCTTGAAAAAGTACCAACGCCTTTTATATATAATTTAGGGAATACCCACAGTTGTAAGTGAAAATCGCCGCTAAAAATGTACAAGGAAGTAGATACAATCCTATCTCTATTTAGTTACAACAGCTACAAAATAATGTAAGAATATGTTCTATTTATAGTCTAGCAATTTCTACCGTATTACCATAGACACAAGAAAAAAAAATATAATATATGCTTGATCATCGCTTGATTAACAACACTGCACAAAGTGTTGTTAATCAAGCGATACAAACGCGTGCAACGTACAAAGTGCTATAGAGCGAGTTTTAGCTTTTATTTTTTTAGTACGGAACTTTCAGTGCGCGAATCCGACTCGCACTTGATCGGTTTTTTAACTTATAAAATGGATGTAGTAAGAGTTGAATTACTTCGTAATTTTTTAAGTTACCATAATAATACGGCACTTGACTACTATTAAATATATTTATCAAGAAAATATAAAAATAGACTATATAAGATAATAAAACTCATAAACAAAATTATATTCGGTTGAAGAACATGGAAATTATAAGCTTTAAAATTTTTATCTCTGTTTCTTGCAAAACGATATTTAACATTATTTTAAATGGCCTGACGTCACAAATAGGTACGCCGTTCGGTATTGCCCTTTTTGTCTGACAAGATATTTTAAACATTCATTACTTTGTTAATAATGATTTATTTTTTTAATTTTTTTCACTATTATAATATATTAAGAAAACTCTTACATATAAAATAATAAAAAAATTAGTCAACTAGCATATTGTTTCACTATTGTTCCCGCATTTTTATATCATTACTAGCTGACCCGACAAACGTTGTTTTGCCATATAAATTATTTCTAGAGATTATTTTAGTAGAAAAAAATGAATTAATTGTAAGTGTGTGAGGATGTGGTATATAAGCGGAAGAGGCATGGAGCGCTGTGAACGATGACGGAATATAAAAATAACAAAATACTGAACATTTATATTTTCTTATTCATTAAAATTTATTCTATATCGATAATTATAATATTTTTATTACTAATTACTTTATCTATCCCTAAACGCAATTGAATGTACAATATTTTTTATTATACCATCTTGAGCTAACACAAACAAACTGGATGGTTTGCCCACTCGGGAGCATGCTACATATAATTGCCCGTTTGAAAACCATGGTGTGTTCAAATCTAAGCCACAAAGGGACATCATCTGGCCTTGAGATTTATTCGTTCTCATTCCTACTCTGTGTTGTTTACGAAGTGAGAGTGACACCGGTAGACCCCTGATCAGTTATCGACCGCCAAGAGTAGAAAATTATTAAATTACTAATATTGCTATTAAAAAAATAGGGGTTGGTGGTAGAAGGGTAAAAATTCAGAAGTGTATGTATTTTTTAATGCCACATTATAAAAAATAAGAAATAAATACTTTGCCCAAAAAATTAAAAAAAAATTTTGGGGTGGACCGGACCACCCTTATAATTTAGGGGTACAAAAAACAGATAAAAAACTATTCTCGGACCTACCAAATGCACCTATAAAATTTCAACCAAATCGGTCAAGCCGTTTCGGAGGAGTATAAACACTAAAACTGTGACATGAGATTTTTATATATTAGATAGATGAACTATACAAATGAAGATTGTTTTTGTGGCCCAGGAAAGTTCCTTAGTAAATGTCTGCCCCAAGACTATCATCCTAATGATAGTTTAGTTTTAGTGCTATAATTTTTGCTTTTATACGTGACAATATACTTTTATGGGGCATATAGAATTTCCATCTAAACAACTATTTAACTAATCGCCCACTTTGACAGTGATATTTAAGCGCTTATTAGATAGATAACGATTATTATGGCCAATCAGCTAGTTCCAAGTCTTATTTATATCAACCCAAAACTACGAAGGACCACTTAGCTCAGATTTCTTGAGGTATAGGTACAGTTTTACTTACAGGTGGTGGTTGTATTCCCGGTGGATATGCTTGTGGTCCTGGCGCCGGCAACGCAGGTATTATCGCTAATTCTGAAAGACAATAAAATTTTATTTGTGTAGTAGAATGCAATTTTTAAAATAAAGGATCCTAAAGGTTCAGCAAAATAATGATCATTGGGGGCTACCGTTCTGAAGCTCGCCAAATGGCGCAAATCGCAGTAAAGGCCAAGTGTCAAAAAATGTTTGTTGTCTATGTTCTTATTTTATTGAATGGGTTTAAAAATTGAAAGCTCAACGCAGATGTCGCTACTGCTGAATAGCTATATTTTGCTATATTGCTTGTCACTCACTTGTCAGTGTTTAAGGCTAGGCATTTACGATGACGCCGTTTGGACCACATCCAAATGGACCACGTCCAAACGGCGACTTTCAAAACTAAATCTCTAGACGTCATGACTAAACGGCAGACTCACACAGACTAATCCAAAATTTGGACCACAATTCCCACATTAACGATCATTTGACGCGATGGAGTGATTGGCGCGGTGCGGGCGACTCGTGTGTTGCCGCTATCACGATACCAACCAATAGCAGCACAATGAGTTATTTTAAAAACTATCTATGAATATTTTGCCTCGTGAAATCACCAGTATTCGATAACTATATGTCAAACTCAAGAATCACTCAACAGTCTGAAGGTCTGAACAATCAATCTGAAGGGAGCAAATGGCAATTTTTATCCTCATTGAACTAGGCTTGCCCTACACTGCGATTTCTTTACATTTATTGTGCCTATGCTGTCTATGTTCGTGTCATGTTTGTTTTCATTAGGAATGAAATTTCATTTTTTAATTTTGGCAACCAAACTGAGGTCAATACAAAAATGTTCAATGATATTGGATTGATGATTTTTTACATTTTTTGGACACACACGCACACTTACTGTGACATACAAGTTCCCGTTAGCGCCGCCTGGTGGTCAACTCAAACGCTTTAGCGTCCATTACGAGGAAAGATTCGAGCAATATTTGTTCTTTAACAACTCATGTACCACAAAAGTAATAATGGCTTTAATATACACTGTAAGTTCTAGAACTACCGATTATGTTCTTTGAAAGGGGACATTATTTTACATATTCACGATCTTTTTTTACAGCATCAGATCTATCTTTTATTTTACTAGCGCATGATAAGATTAAGAATTAGTTTAAGTACCGAAAATTGTACTTATACAAAAACTGAAATTTAAGTTATACGTAGGGCATACTTAAAGTTTCTGGAACTGGCCACTTACAATTTAAAAAAAAATAGAAAACCATTTATGAAATTTGAAAAAAGAACTCTCTGGGAACACATTACCATTACCAATGAGTTTTTTCTGACTTAAGTACATTAACTATCACTGACTCCGTGCCTCGGAGAGCACGTTAAGCAGTCGGTCCCGGCTGCTGTCAATAGATGGCGGTCGTTACAATTCCCCAACCCGCATTGGAGCAGCGTGGTGGGTTAAAGCTCCAAGCCTTCATCTTGAGTGGAGGCCTAAGCCCCTGCAGTAGGGTACAAAAAGGGCTGATGGAATGGGAACACATAACTTTTTAAATTGCGAAATAGTAATTTGTTTCTTAATTGTGGCGTCGGTTTGAAAATTGTGTGTCGGAATTACAATGAACTTAACTATGGAAATTTTCGCGAAATGATTTTTTATGATTGTCGCTGCGGCTTTAGTCAGTTAGAGAGTTGCCAGAGACTTCAATCGGCATTTGGTAATAAAGCTCCATCTCGTAGCTCTGTGTATACGTGGTTCAATGATTTCAGACGTGGAAGTAGTTATCTCCATGACTACGGACGTGAAGGTCGACCAGCGACTGCGGTTACCGAATTTAATATTGATACCGTACGTCAATTAGTTGAGACTGATGAAAAAATTACATGTCGGCAAATTCGTACTGTATTAGGCATTGGAATGAGTCAAGTGCAAAATATTTACATTTGCATCTGAAGGTTTGGAAGCTTAACACTCGATGGATACTGCATGAATTAATGGGAGACTAGAAACGACTGCGTGTAGAGTGGTGTCGCAAAATGATAGCAAAGTTTAATGGAAGACAATCATTGGCTGTCTATAATATCGTGACAGGTGACGAAACCTGGTTGTACTGCTTTGAACCGGAAAGAAAAAGTTAATCGGGAGAATGGCTCTTTCCTTTTGAAGATTTGCAAACGAAAGTTAAGAAATTTCGAAACGTTGGCAAGAAAATGGTTGCTTCTTTTTTCGGCAAATCAGGACAGTACACAACAGTGTCACTTGAAGACCAAAGAACAGTAACTGCATATTGGTATATCAACACTTGCTTGTCCAGAGTCTTAGAAAAGTTCTCGTAAAGCGTCTTCGAAGCAAAGTCGTCCTACACTACGATAACGCGTTCTGACATATTGCTAATAAGGTAACAGAAACGGATTTGAAGATTTTGAATGACGTGACGACGCATCGGCCATACAGCTTAGACCTAGCATCTAGCGACTTTTATTTTCGAAATTTAAAGATAAATTTAGAAGCGTATGTTTTACGAGCCCTGAATCGGCGGTGAATGTATTCCACGCTAATAAGCGAAGCTATTAAGAAGGTCCCTAAAGAAGACTGGTCTAATTGCTTTTTAAAATGGTTCCATCGAATGCAAAAAAAGTATCAATTATGCAGGCATATACTTTGAAAAACAATACATATAAGTAAAATATTTGGTCTTATTTATCAAAATCCAGAAAGTTTCAATATGCCCCACGTATGTCATTTGTCGTAAAATTACTTTTTTCTATATATACCTACTATTTTAATTTAGGTAAATTATCATCTAGAACCATGTTGAAGTTTTAGGCTCTCAATATCAAGATAGGCGGCGATATCATAAGTTTACAGCTTCACCAGTTCATGATATGGATTACGCAAGTAAAACCTATTTTATTAAATACAATTCAAATTATTTTATATTATATTAGAAAAAAATCTTTTTGCATATCGTTTGTATATATTTTAAGAAAATCTCTTTGGCTGTACTAGTTGTATCTGGCTGGTTGTGATACCATTAAAAAGATTACATTCAAATAAAAAAAAATTTAGTAAAATATTGTTACCCGCCGGTTTTCATTTGTTTTTCTCGCTGTCAAAATGAGTGAATCTAAAGAAGAAATTCGATACATTTTAAAATTTAATTATAAAAAAGTAAAAAATGCAATGCAAGCTGCGAATTTTTTTTGACGTTTATGGTCTTAATGCGGTGTCAGTAAGAGTAGCACAAAGTTGGTTTAAACGTTTTTAAACCGGGAATTTTGGTGTCAAAGATGCACCTCGCTGTGGTCGCCCTGTCACGGCTAAAATGGACCCCATTTTTGAAAAAGTCGAGCAAGATCGGCGTATCAGTAGTAACGACATAGTTGAAGATCTGGGAATTGACCACAAAACAGTTTTGACCCATTTAAAAAAAGCTGGGTATACAAAAAAGCTAGATATTTGGGTGCCACATGACCTCATTGAAATAAACCTAAAGAACCGTGTACTCATTTGCGATTCTTTATTAAGACGTAATGAAACCGAACCGTTTTTGAAGAGATTGATAACTGGTGATGAAAAGTGAATCAAGTACGATAAGAATGCGCGAAAAAGGTCGTGGTCAAAGATCGGTCAGGCTGCACAGATTGTGGCAAAACCCGGGCTAACTCGTAATAAGGTGATGCTGTGTGTATGGTGGGATTGGAAGGGTATTGTTCATTATGAGCTTTTACCACCGGGCAGAACCTTCGATTCGGAACTCTACTGCGAAGAACTGATGAGATTAAAGCAAGAAATTGAGAGAAAGCGGCTGGAATTAATCAATAGAAAGGGTGTGGTCTTTCATCACGGTAACGCTAGACCTCACACATCTTTAGGCACTCAGAAAAAATTAAGAGTTTGGATGGGAGGTGTTAATGCATCCGCCATATAGCCCTGACCTTGCGGCTTCAGATTTCCGCCTGTTTTGGTCTCTTCAGAATTCTTTACATAGTATCAGGTTAACATCAAGAGAAGACTGGCAAATTGTCGCGTTTTTTGATCAGAAGTCCCAAAATTTCTAGTGACGGGATCATGTCACTACCAATAAAATGGCAGACAGTCATCGAACAAAATGGCATATATATATTTTATTGTATATAAATAAACTTGGAAAAAAAAATGTCTTGAGTTTTCATATAAAATGCGAAGAAACTTTTTTCCCGACCCTATACAATCAAAATGTAACAATGTATATTCAACTCACCCGTTGAAGTTTTCGCCTGCGGCGGTGGACTTTTCGGTGGAGCAGGCAAAGCAGGTAGACTAGATCTGTTTTTTGACAAAAATCTTTACACTTGGCATTTCATAAAACTAATGAGACAAAAATATATTAAACAGCATCAACTGATTTCAAATGTATTAAAAGCAAAAACCACAAGCTGATATAATTTCGCACATTGAGCTTAGTGATGACTTGATGACTGCAGTCCTCAAAAATTTACAAATGTGCAGATTTTGGTGATTATATAAAAATCTATATAAAAACTTATATAAATCAATATAAGGTATGTGTTTGCGCGCCAAACGGCGCGCGCAGACATACCGTTGACGTCGTAGGTGTCGGGGAGCGGCGCCGCCGTTTGTATCTCTGTCCGATCACGATCATTCATTACGTCCAACGCGATAGTAAATAGTGAAAGGAATAATTTGTATGGCCTTAGTAGTTGACATGAATATCGTTTTTGTTCATCATACAAGTACGTCAAAGTGCAAAATTCTATCAGCTTGTAGCTTTTACTTTAAAAATTATATTGAGAATAACATTAGTTTGTATTTAAAAGAATAACTTACCTATCGCGTTTTTCTTTAGAAGAACTCTTTGCTTGACTCTTATTGTCGATCTTCGCAATTTGCTATAAAAATAAAAAATTTCATTAAACTGTATACTTTCAAGACATTAGTATTAATAATATATAGATGAATCAATAACACACTGCAACCATTACAATTAAATTTTAATAATAATTTTCTACTTGGCTTAGTGTCACATTTGAGTTTAGATAAATAAAAAAAATATGACTTGAACATGATTATCAAAACATTTGCAGTATACATTTTTGTATGAAGTTTTACAGCAAATGATTTAAAATTTAAATTTATTTTTATTGATATTAACATACCATATCCTTGGGTTGCGGAGATACAGGTACCCATTCTGATGCCTTCTCACGGTGCTGAGACCCTGATGAGACTGGGAATTGCATGCGAAGTTCATCCTTATCGACTATCGCTAAAGGTGCAGATTTGACTGGCAATGGTGCTCCACCCTATTTGAACAGAATGCATAAAACAATTTAACAAAAATCAACTATTTAATTTTTTTTCTCATGGCAGGATTCAACATTTTGATTTCAATAAGAAGTAATTAGTACAATTTACCATAAGAGTAAAATTTTTCCATAGACTTCAATATTCTGTTTTTGCAACATTTAACATACATATTTGGCATTGTCAAATAAACGTAAAAAAAAAATTAGATAAAAATGTGCTTAACATTCCTTTTAAGTAAAGCATTAAAATTATACTAATTTATTCATTAACTAGACAAAAAATTTCTATGTAATGGCAGGACAGCCGATAATATTGATTACAATATTTAAAAAAAAAATTTGGTGTCTGAATTTCTAAATGGTCGGTAACTCACCCTGATATTCATTACAATAGGTGCTTTCTCTTTAACGAGGAATGGATGATGGAATGCCAATGTGTCTTCATTGTCGCTGCCATCGTTTGATGATACTGATGAAAGTTCTCCTAGTGCTTCCTTCTTCGAGAGATTTTTACAAAAATCTGTCAGCTCATCTACTGATTTGCCTATAATTTTAAAATAGTTATATTGGTAAATATTTAGCATATTATTAAATAATAACGAAAAATCCTAATATTGATTAATAATAATAATAACATACACATGACAACAACGTCTAGGCCCCAAACTAAGCCTTAGCTTGTGTTTTGGGTACCAAGCGAAGACACCACATACATATAACAACCAAGACCTGGTACCAGTATCAATATTCATCATATAAATACTGACCCGACCTGGGATTCGAACCCGGGACCTCCAGCTTCGTAGGCAGGGTCGCTACCCACTAGGCTAAGCGGTCGTAGCGGATACTATTATACAATACAAAAGTGAGTTTGTCTGTTTTGTATGTTTCCTTAGCTAGACTAATTGAACTGAGTTTTATCATATTTGGCAGGGAGGTAAATTGAAACTCGGAGAATGACAAAGGATGTGTGATGACATAAATTAAAAAAGTTCTCTTTTTTATTTATTCGGTTCGGACACTCCTTGACGGGTATTATACCCAATGAGAAGCAATGGTCATAAATGTGAAAGTAAGTATATCTCCTGAAGAAGGGCATAAGAAAGATAGGTTATATCATCACAAATAAAGCATTCTTTTTTATTACATTTGACATAGGTATTAAATTGGTGAGTAGAATACCAAAAATTTACTTTATAGTACATGCGGACAAAATCGCGAGCTGCAGCTAGTATGCGATATTTATAAAAGACAAAAATTGTTAACAGATTGCTCTGGATAATTTTTTTTTTTCATTACATATGTAATAGCTGATTCAATAAATTAGCTTGAAAAAAAATATTTTTAGATTATAGTTTTTGTTGTCTGTTTATCTCATTATTTACAAGCAAAGAACACTTGGTATCATAAATATAATTTTAATAAAGCATTAATAACTTTACATAGTATGTACCCCCATCATAAATGAAAATCCTAAAAACTGCCTGTATTTCCAAACTTCAATGCTTATCGTTCAAATAACCCTTTACATACTTTCTTTTTCCAAATTCAATGGAGTGAGGAAGGAAAATGTTTTTAAATGGTTATGCAATTTCTGGCACTTCTCATTACTTGGCAATTCTTTATTGCCAATATCAAATTATCTCATATCAAGTAAATAAATTAATACAATTCAAAAATATATTTCTTACATTCCATTGTGCAAGTTAATTGAGAAATTACGAAAAAGGGAAGCTTCTTTCAAAATATAATTTAATCAGATGTTAAGTAAAAATCGTAGTTATTTTCTAAGCTTAAACACATAACGCCCAAGCATAATTTTTTGATTAATTTTATCTTGCCAAGGAATATTACTATAAATTCCATATATATTGTTTTGCTATGATAATCATAGAGATAACATAACTAGAGGCAAGTTCCATAAAGCCCTGTATGTAACGGTTGGGCATGGGAGAAAAAAGGATGGAAAATAACTGTATCTAGTTATTTTATTATATTTTTTCTTTCGCTTAGAACACTCATTTGACAGTCACACCGGTTATAGCTATTAACCAAAGAGCTATTTACTGCAGATGTTCAAAATAAAAAGAGATAAACTTAGTACAATTCTGTATAAATCTTCTATAATCTACAAATGTAAGATTCTTCACGCTATAAATCAAGGTACACTTATTCTCTGTCTCTTTCTGTTGAGATCCGCATTTCAGATTGGTTTACTCTATTCTATTGTCTCTATGACAATAATAGCAAATAGTTATTTTCACCGATTGAACGCCACCTAGCGGGAGCAATTTGCAGTTTTAATCCTCATTAATGTATCAATAGTGTTACATTTAACATTTTTAATTTTAATGTTAAAATTAATAAATTAATAATTAATTTATTATTATAATTTATTATAATAAATTAATTATATTATATAATAATTATAATTAATTATTATTAAAATTAATTTTAACGTGGGTAGATGTTTATTCGCTCTCTTGTGCATTAAACGAAATGGCGAGCAGTCCGTGTTTTACTACGTGCCGACTAATAACATATATTTCAACAGACCTCCAGACTGTATAGCTGCCATGACTTGATTCCGTGTGTGCGGTGGAAGAGCGGCAGCGCCTGCGGGTACAGCACCGTTCTTGAGCATGTTAATGGCATTGCGACGTGCTACTTCTAGAAGACGTTTCTTTTCGCTATCTGCTAATTTAACTCCGCTCGGCGACCTGCTAATATAAATAAAAACCTTTATTAAGCACTTAGCTCCCAAAAAGGCCTTTATAGTTGTTAAAATGTTATAAAGAAAGATAATAATAATAATAATAATAATAATAATAATAATAATAATAATAACACATACAATCACAACAACGTCTAGGTCCCAAACTAAGCATTAGGTTGTATTTTGGGTACCAAGCGAAGACACCACATACATATAACAACCAAGACCCGGTGCCAGTATTAATATTCATCATATAAATACTGACCCGACCTGGGATTCGAACCCGGGACCTCCAGCTTCGCAGGCAGGGTTGCTGCCCACTAGGCTAAGCGGTCGTCATACTGGCACTTGAAGCTCAACAGTTTGTCTTTTTACTTGACTACGACTAAGCCAAAAGGAGGATACTGTTTTTCGCATATATTTAATATAATAATATATGAATGCATGTGTATATTAAGTCTTAACGTATGAAGTTGCCGTTTTGTATGAAATAAGTTAAAGGATTATTTTTTTTCAAATATCTTTATTTCTGGTATTCAAAGTAATCACCCGTGCAATGGATGCATCTTTGCCAATGCAGTGACAGTTTATTGATGCCCTTCTTGTAAAAATCAACTGAACGAGAGGCAACAAACTCTTCAAAAGCATTTTGTACTGTCTCTCGGGAATCGATTTTTTTTTCCATTAAAAAATTGTACAAATTTAAAAAAAAAGTAATAGGCGGTAGGTGCAAGGTCTGGTGAATATGGCGGATAAGGGTGAACTTCCAACCCCAACTCTAGCAGCTTGGAGACTGTTTGTTCTGCAGTATGGAGTCGCGCGTTGTCGTCAAGGATCTTGCAAATGCAAGAAAACTTGTGAGAAAATACAGGAACTTGGATGGACCATTATTGCACATCTCCCTTATGCGCCAGACATTGAGCCAACCGATTACCACTTATTCAGGGCTTTATCTAATTACTTACAAGAAAAAAAATTTGATGACGAACACCAACTAAAATGTGACCTGACAAACTTTTTTGACGAAAAACCGAAAGCCTTCTACGAGTGCGGGATTCTCACACTGGCAAATCGTTGGCAGCAAGTTGTGGATAACGACGACGGTCAATACATTAATGAAAAGTAGTTGTTAATTTAAAAATAAAATTTATAATAAAGTTTTCTGAGTAATGGCGGATTTATATTTGGACAACCTGATAATACATTACATCCAAAAAGTTATTGTCACCTGGATCGCCGACCCCTATGCTTTGGAGAATGACGCGGCCGTTGTCTAGACCTAGACCTGGATCTTCGTCGTGACCTTGAACGATTCCGTGACTTAGAACTTGCGCGATGAACAGACTTGGAGCCCGACCGATGACGAGTTTTGGATCTTGAACGAAGATGCCCCCTACGAGAACTAGATCTTGACCTTCTGGACCTAAAAACAATTTCAGAAACCAAATGAAAACAATTTTATATGTGAAGGCACAGTTAGGACAGAAATATATCAGTCATTAGTTCAACTTATCTACAACTTTTTTAAATTGAAGTGGTCAAGGGGTGGGCCAATAGGGCGCCCGCTTTCACACCCGCCATTATGAATCACCATCGTTCGATATTTAAAATTGAAGTTACAATCGCTAATATACCATAAGCTGGTGTTGATTTTGTTACTCGATGTCTAAAGGCTGGTTGTAGTCACGTACAGCAGGGATAGGGAACATTTTTTACTAACCAGTTAGTGAGAGTGTCATTTCTAAATGTTTTATATCAAATAGATGTCTCCCTAGTCTAACACGTGACGTGAGACTTAATTATTGGGATCATTGCATAATTAAACTGTATTTTTAAATGACTTTAAAGAAGAAGGAGGTTTCTCAATTCGTCCGTATATATGTTTTTTTTTAATGCGTGTTCAGGGATAACTTCATTGTTTATGAACCGAATCGGATGATTTTTTTTGTGGAAAGGAGATATCCCAGGAGTGGTACCATGATAAAGAAACCAGGATCTCATAATGGCATCCCAGAGAAATCAAGGGCAACCTTGGAAAATCGTATTTTAAAGTATCGTATTTTAAGTATTTTTATAAAGTACTACTACTAGTACTATTTAATGAAGGTTGGGAGTTGATCTGATGATGGAGCTGAAAGACAATCGAGGAAACTCTTCAACGATTTACAGCAATTACCTGGTATTTGGACTTAATTCATTTCTATTGATGAGAATTTTGCACCCATATGGATTATAAGTACCATTACAGGTCTGATGATGGAGACCATAGACAGTTGAGGACCATAGAGAGTCGACCATAGACTCAACGATTTACAGCAGTTACCTTTTGTTGGGCTTACTTCATACGGTTCAATTTGCCAAAATGTTCAATTTGCCAAAATGTTCAGTTCGCACAAAATTAATACTTAATTAAGATTGAAGTTTTACATTGGAATACTAGGTACCTACTAGGCGTGCTGATGCGTCAATTTGACACTGAATTTGAGTTGCGTAATCGCGGCGCTGTCTCATTTGAGTAGCGCGTTTAGAAACCCCATTTATACTAAATACAAATAAGTTACAGATGTGTTGAACTAAAAATTGAAAAATAAAATAATTAACACGTTAAACGCCGAGCAAAAATTAGTGGGTTCCCCGGACAGGCCGCGTCACCCACCGGTGACCGCAAACGATAGCTAACTTTAAGCTATTGTTTTTCCGAAATACGTATTTAAATTGTCTAAAATAATTTCAAAATAGATCGACGTGACTCTAAAGAACAAAGTGCACATGGCAATATTTGAAAATAAAATTAAGATCACCATTTTTTTAACTAGAATAGAAATTCTTATCAGACTTCAACAGCGCAGACAAAATAAAACTAAAAAGTTGGTTTCAGAAACTATGACTTCCTGAAATTAAGTTTTTATACAACACGCACTTATTTATAACTAAGATGCATTAAAAACAATAACTCTAAATTTGCAATAAATCGTAGCAATAATACTTATCAAGGTGTGATAACAATTATTTTTTTCGCGTAAATTGTTGGCAGAAGCATAAACAAATCAAATTGGAAAGAAATGAAACAAATATTGAAAGAAGATCAGATATTGGTTACTAAAGATTTGGCAAAGTTTATTATTGTATTATATATTATAACATATTCTTAGGCTTTTTCAAGAGATCAACGATGCAAGAAATTAAAACAGTCTAGGCAAAGATATGGTGTACCAGGACAAACGTCACAATAAGTTGAAACTTTGCGAGCCTGAACTCTGGCTGTTTCTCTTCCTTTTTCTGCTACCAGTTTTTTATAGCAGCTCTGACATAATCTCCTTGACTTTCTGCAGGGTCCAGGTTTTTTCAGCAGACGATGCTTAACATGCCTCAAGCAGACGGACTGAGAATCAGATGAAATGTTTCTGTCTAATCCGCAGAGATTTCTCATAATCGCTTTTCGGAAATCTACTATTTGAATTTTATTTTTAGTAGTCTCCTGGTACAAAATCAGGGCGTTTACCATAGCTGTGTTCAAAAGCATGTTGACGGCAACTTTCTTGTACCATTTGACCGTTTTCCTTAAAGGTGAAGCGTATGCTGCCATTTGGTCAGATAAGTCCACTGCTCCCTTTGCTTTGTTGTAATCAATCACAACCATAGGTTTCTTGACTCTTGACTTACTTAGATGATCAGGTTTTTTGTTCTTTCGCTCCATAAAATCAAATTGAGCTGAATGTTTTGTCGACAACATTAGGACATCTCGTTTATCTTTCCATTTCATAACTAATATGCCCTCTGCGTTTCGCCTGGCTATGTATTCGCCCGGTTTCAATTTTGCGGTGACCACTTCTGTCGGTAAATTCTTTCGATTTTTCCGGACTGTTCCTACTAAATGCGTATCAGCATCCACCAGTTTTCGGGCTAAATCAATGCTGGTGTACCAATTGTCTGTAAATAGTACATGCCCTTTGTGCAGAAGATCATCACAAAGAGACAAAACAACATTTGATGGTGTGTTTGTTTCTTGTTCTGCGTTTTTTCCGGCGTATATACTTATTTTATAGGTATATCCCGGATGAGTACAAAGTTTGAACTCTTTGATTCCGTACTTATGACGTTTCTGCTTGTTGTATTGGCGGAACTTCAATCTCCCGCGAAAAGGAACGACACTTTCGTCAATACAGAGAAATTCTCCGGGTGTATAACAATTCTTGAAATTGGTGTTGACTATATCAGTTAGCTTTCGCACTCTGTGAAGACGATCCTTATCATTTTCTTTGTCATTTTTTGAAAAATGAAGCATTTGTAGTAACAATTCAAACCGGTTTCGGCTCATTATTGTTTTTGGTAAATTTTGAGAGAAAATTTCATCCTTGGTCCAGTATGTTGATATTTGCGGAAGCTTTACTAAGCCCATATAAATTAGCAAACCAAAAAGTTTCTTAATTTCTTCAGTCTGTTGGTATCCATTCTCGAATCCGTGCAGCTTTTGTAGCCTCTTTATGTGCGATTCGATCAATAGCATATGTGTTTGTATCTTCAGCAATTTCTTCAAATAAGCTGTTCGGAATCAAAAGCGCATAAAAGTCCGCTGATGTTTTGTCACGCATTTGATATTTGAGCGATAGAGGCATACCGGGGTTCTCAGTAAAAGCAATAATGTTGCGCCGATTTATATTCAGTGGCTTTGTCCAGGTTGATGGTGTATGAGAAGATCTGGATTCATCTTTGTCAGTTTCATCTTCAGAACTAACAGATGGGAAATGAATCCTCTTGCGTTTCGCAGACAGATGTGGCTGAAAATCTTTTTCGTCGGAACCAGAATCACAAGTGTACAATAAACTGGTATTCAACAAACTAGTATTCAGCAATGAAAGTTCAATATTTTCTATTTGCGAAAGTTCTTCTAGACTTATATCGAACTCTTCAAAGTCGTCCATAGCGGAAAATATCTATATTTATCACAAAATACGAGTATACGTTAGAATCAACTGATACAAAATAAGGCCGATAATGAAACGTTCTTTCTGACTTTAATAGGACATAGTTTGTCAAACATCTGGTGAGAAAATATTGTAGAAAGGCAGTTTGTTATCTGACCAAAAATGTAAAGCAATAAAATAAACAAATGCAAATTGCCTATTTTATTAGTTCAAACTAATAAAGCTTTGGATTCCCAACTGCTTCTATTGTGTGCAAAATTTAAAGAAGAAACCCCCCAAAAAGGGCAGGTACGATAAAACAGTAAACTAATTGCTTTGGTACGCGCGAATTCTCACGTGCATCAGCTACCTGAAGTAATTCATTTTGTGAAACCACCTGACAATCGGCGGTAAGCTTGCCTTTGATGCTTTCCAGACAAGAACAATATTATGTCTATTATTTTGCTGTATACAATGAAATATAAAATAAAATAAATATTAACATTAACACTAAGAATAATAGAGAACTTTTGGTGGAAACGGACCAATAAGGACCTATATCTGTTTGGTTTTCATACTTTAGGATATAATATTTACAAACATGGAAAAAAAGTCACTAAAACCCCTTAAATATTTTTGAAAAATAGGTCTCAATATGTGGGTGACAGTGTGACCCGCGCGGCGCCTCAGCGTGATAAACGTGAGTTTGCTCTATGGGGCCACGGCAGTCACCGGTGGGTGACAGCGATTTCTGCTCGAAATATTTAGTAATTTTTGTTCCTTCTAAATCTAAATATACTATTTTTATCTATTCTTTCGATATATATTAAAAAAACCACCGATGATTTTTGGACATTTTATTAAAATTCGCGTGGCCTAATGGGGTAGTCTATTGTCACCCACCGGTGGGTGCCACGGCGCTTAACGTGTTAAAAAAAAAACCGACTTCAAAAACATAAACTAAAAAGTTAAAAATAAAATTTTCACTTTAAAGAAAGGAGCATTAACAGGCGGCATATAGTTAATGAAGTCGATGCCTACTTTGATACACTTTAAATTGTGTTCTATATTTGTTATAGTTATAAATATATCATTGTTGTAATTGTTATTACTTAGTAAGTACCCATTTAAAGTGTCTGAGTTGGCACCGACTTCATTAACTATATGCCGCCTGTTAATGCTCCTTTCTTTAAAGTGAAAATTTTATTTTTAACTTTTTAGTTTATGTTTTTGAAGTCTGTTTTTTTTGTGAAATAAATTTATGAAATGATATAAGTGAGGCCCACCCTTAATTACAGATTTGTATTAGTAAATTCAGTGGGCTTTTATAATTTAAAATTGAAAGAATTTTTTGAATAATTGACTTGCTCACTTTATAAATGTAAGGAATTACTTGTCATCCAAAAGATCAGAGTCGAGTTCTATGGAAATAAAAACATTCAGATATCTATCTAAAACTATATCATTGCTGCTATTAAATGTAACTAAATCTTTAACTATAATTTAAAAATAAACTTACCTTTTATGGGATCTACTACGATCTATATCTCTTTTATTCCGTGATGACTTATGAGAGTTTTCTGATTTCTGAATTTTCTTTGATGTATTTTTCTCTTCCTCTACTCTGAAAGTGAAGAAACAACATTAAATATTATATTTAAAGAAATAACCACAAAATAAATGGATGCTGCTACATTGTAGGGTTTTTAAACTATATTTTTCCATGCTGGAAGCACTATCTTGCATGTTATGTCTCCATAGTGTTCATATGAAATATTATGAGTTAAAGAATTTAAAATACTAAGTTTTTTTTCCAATTTTATCCAAATTTCCAAAATAGTACTTGCATCTATTTCATTAGTCATGATTTATTAATTAGTGTATCGTCGTGTTACTTGCAAGACCTCATATCTAAAAAATTTCATATTTTCGTTTTTTTTTTGAATGATGCGTAATACAATCATCGATAACTACAAAAAACTCCTAAGTCAATAACTGCATGAAATTAGTGACAAATCAAAATTAACATTTACTCGTATCTTAATACACCTATTTCAGTAACTGTTGCAAACAAACTTCTTCAGTTACAAGGTTTCGACTCTTACAGCGAACGCGCAAAACTCAATTTGCTATACCTCAAATTGTTAGATACGAGGTTGCCGATTTTATGAATACTGTGAAGTAGTTTCGAAATATTGTTTTTAGATAATAAACTGATAATAAACTAAGGTTAGGTTATAAACTACAAGCCCTTGGAAAAAATTTACCTGTGAAATGAACGCGAATAACGCTTAGAAGACTGTTTGGTACTATATCAGAAAATAACTCTGAGCACTATGTCGTCATTTCTTAGCGGTACAGATGAGTACGTGAGTGAATGGAATTTCTCAGGTACAAATTACGACTAATTATTAATGTACGGTTTTGTTATAGTGTATAGATGATTTAAAATAAATGTTGAAAAATCTAGTGCCGTACTAAAGTGGTGGTGCCGGAAGTCAGTGCAAATTTTTAATTCGCCGATAATTGCAGAAGCAATTTAGGTCATTTATTATTGTACGGCATTTGTGTAATTCCTTTTGTACACATATACAGATACTTTACCCGTAAACGCCGTACATATTTCCAGCACAGGGGTTGAAAGCCAAGGGTCGCAACCCATATCTCTGAGCAGATTATCCTTATCACTGACTTCCGGCACCACCACTTTAGTACGGCACTAATAGGTTTTTTGACATTTATTTTTAATCATCTAAATACTATAACAAAGCCGTACATTAATAATTATTAGTCGTAACTTCTCATTCGTACCTGAGAAATTCCATTCACTCACGTACTCACCTGTACCGCTCAGAAATGACGGAATAGTGCTCAGAGCATCAGAGTTATTTTCTGATATAGTAACAGCCTTCTAAGCGTTATTCACGTTGGTTCATTTCACAAGTTCATTTTTTCCAAGGGCTTGTAGTCTATTAGGTTCGGTGGTGTGTGTGGCGGTGTGTTGTATTGTAAATTATAATGCCAGAGTTTTTTTTTTTTTTTAAATCTACGCATAAGAAATTATTATGTACTAAGTGATGTTTATGATAACTTGGTTAATTTAGTAAAGAGGTCGGATAAGGCTCGTCAGAAATTGCATCCGAAGACGCCTCTTGTAAGGTGCTTGTAGGTTCATTAGGCACAAATTTGGCTGGCACGAACGGGGCTCTCCCCGACACCGCCAACCGCTTCGTTGTGTTGCGTGACTGCGTATTATATTGAGGAGGTTATTTTTAATTTTTTCTTTTATTTTCAAATTTCAAGATATTTTCTTTGATATTATCTTATAATTTATATATTATCTTGTATAGCTGTTATATAACATAGCTGTTGAAAATGTGTCTATTTCACGTCGAAAACATGAAAATAAAAACATTTTATTTTACGTGAGGGGATGTTTTTTTACAAAAATAAGAACATACAAGCCTAGATATTTTTCGTCTGAACATAATTACTATTATTGGCATTTAATAGTTGTTTAATCCATTGATATTATTTTGGAACTTCGATTTGTATGGAACTAGGAGTCTTGCATGCGCTCTTTGTGTGTTTTGTGTTTACTATTAGTTATTATTGCTTTGTAGGAATCAACAATCATGCAGTGGAATGTTGGTGTATTTGGCTACTAGAGATGCATTATTAAATGAACGGAAATCTGTAACAGACAATATAATTATTCACGCACAAAAAAAGGGATACAACAGAAGATATTAATTTAATCAATTGTGAAAATTCTGATTATATATTAAATGACAAAAGTGGTTTATTTGAAGTAAAACCTCAAAAGGATAAACCTTTTTGTGCCTACCGATTTCGTTAAAATTATTAAAGAAGCAAGACTGGATAAACCTTATGAAGTACGATATTTGGACCAGACTTTTCTCAAAATTTTTTCGCCTATTAATTATTATAAATCAATTAGACCAGGCACAAAAACTGGCGATCCATGTGTTCATAATTTAAAAGCCCTGAAGTATACAATCACTGAATTAAAATATAAACTGGACTTTGATGATGAATGGGCACTCTTACCGAATCGCATGAATCAAACTATTGTCAAACCAAATCCACCAAAACTGTGTACTGATCCAATACCAATAGGTAAAAAAAAAATGCAAAGATCTACAAAGCATGAAAAAGTTAATTCCCAAGGATTATCATAGTTTTTATGATAATTTATGTAATGAATAAATGTTTTTCATTCATACTTTTTAGATGACTGATTTATAAATCTAACCAAAAAACTTTGTGCTTAATTTACCTGATTGTTTATATATTTTTTTTAATATTTTAAGGTGTATTGTTGGTTTGATATTAATAACTAATTTAGCTTACATCTTGAAACAATTTCCTTTCTGTGTGTTTTAGAATAAAGAATACTTGGTATTGTGTTATTTTACTTCTAAAACCTCATAACTTGTTAAATATTCACTAAAAATATTACAAAGCATAATTCAGCAAACACGTATCTATATAATTCAATATAATTACTTATGTATGCAATATTAGAAAATCTTTTTACTACTAAAAATTGTCCTTTTATATATATTTACTGTTTATTAATCAATTGATTTAATTTAACTTAAACTATAGAAAATAAACAGTTTTTTGTTTCTCCTGAAAACTTATCAATATAGAGATATGAGGTTGAGTCAGTAACACGACGGTATGTAGATTAGATAGATATTATATATCACTACATATTATAAACTTAAGTGACTTAAGTCCCCTGCCACCTCTGTCTTTCTGTCTGAACATGATAAACTCAAAAAAATACCAAACCAATTTCCATATGGTTGATACCAATGGGCGGAGTGATTCAAGAGGAAGGTTTATGTGTATAATTTATCAATGTTTAGTGCAAGTTAATTGAAATATGGCGATTATTGTTGAAGACATCGGAAAAAATCAAGTTGACTGCAAGCTTTCATCGGAAAAGCTGCCTAATCCTTTTGAGATATAACAAACCAATGTATGGACGAATTGTTTTTCTTTTATAGGATTAAAGAAAAGTCCGCGATGGCATATGCCTATCTTTTATGGATAGCTAACTATAAATATTTTTATGTGGAAAAAATGGTGATGTGGTAATTGGAAGGCAATTTATACAGGTACAATATTAATCCTAATCAAATTAAATACTTTATTTACCTTCAGCATTTCATGCACATTATAATTAGCCTTTACACCATACTTACTATTTAAATTAATATTTTAGGAGTTATCGCGAAATAAAAACTATCACGCGAAAGCGGTCGGGCGCCGCGCCGAGCGGGCATATACCGACGCGACACACGTGATGTAAAGTTAGGCAGAAGTTATCAATGTTGTGTATAACGAAATATTTAAGCTTGTTTTTATGTATACTATGTTTTTTACTTTTTCAAATATTTACAGAATTGGAAATAAAATACATTAAAAATACTCCAAGTAGGAGGAACTTATGTTACGACACTATGCCAGAAAAAAAACACTACATACTTTGCTACCCGTGCGAAGCCGGGGTGGGTTGCTTGTAGATAATATTTTACTACATGCAAACAGATATACAGTCAAATATATAGCATCATGCTTTTTTGTGCCAGAGATGGAATCTAGATCATTCACGAGAACAATGTGTAGGTATGAGCAGTGGCGTGCATTAAAGTTTTTTATAGGGTATGCAGGCCAAAAAAAATTAAAAGGTACAGCCACACTGCACTCCCTTTCTCGCGTTTTTTTTTCTAATTCCCTTGATTTTTGTTTGCTACAGAGCCTTACAGAGATCTTCAGGAACAGACAAGAACATTTTTGGATAAGTGCGTAAAGTACAATTATATTAATGCTTGCACATAAATGCACAAATAAAATTATATTTTTATATAGGTATCATGCTTGTTCTTTTGTTTTCTTGGCAAGTATGCAAGTCATGCCGAATCCTTTGCTAGCCACCTTATATATCCTGCAATCAACTGATACATAATTAAACTAATCAATTACCGGATAAACAAAGTGACCTCATAAAGGCCGGCACTCTGATGAAATCGCTTTGGTCTCAGTAGAAAAACATCAAGGTAACTATCAGTTCGTAACGAAATTGTATGCTTAAAAAAATCGAAATATTCTTAGACTTGTGGCGAATTGTACAACTTGCCGCTAGTTGGCGCTATCGAGTGTTTCTCTTATTATAACAGAGAGACGGAAGCAGGTGTTATATGAGAGTACAAGTGTGAAAAGGAATTAGAACAGTGGTGAGAGCATAAACCGACTACAATGGCGTAACATTTGTCCGCGCGGGTGAAGCCGCAGGTGGAAGCTAGTATACTTATAAATAATTATCACTGTTTATATCCGTTTCTCGTCGCTTATGTTTATTTATCTATTATTTTATGTGCCTACCTAGTGATGACAATTTTGTTTAGCGAACGCTCCGTCTCCGATTTGCAGTGCGATGAAGTTAGCGGAGGCTAAATATGACTTCACTACATTAGCATTGTACATATTGCTTCAGCAGACAGAGCTCGATAATTATTAACTCATGCAGCAATGGACTATGCTCTCACTTTGTTAAATGCTGATTTCTAGCCATTGAAGAATTTTTTTTTTTTAGGTTTTTTTTTAGGTTTTTGTATATTCTTAATGAGAAATAAATATCTTAAACCTAAGAATGTATAGGTACTATATATCTATACTACACTATATTTCTAGCTATCTAATAATGAAGTAAATCCCAAATATTACTGTTATTTTTAACATGAGAATTTATAATTAACTTTAACATTCTTTCTTAATTTATAAGTAGTACCAGGGGTAACAGAAATCTCCTGTGGTACTACCAACCAGTTCAGTAGTACCACAGGTAAAATATTGCCACCACCATCAGTACCACCGGTAGTACCATGGACAAGTATGATTATTTAATACTTAAAGTGTAAAACGGGGTGGTTGACTGTACAATTATTATAAATTGTTTACTTATAGTTAGATATATAAGTTTCATTGTATAAGTTGATTGTTGTACTAAATAATATAAAATAATAAAATAAAAAAATAAAAAACATTCGAATATGTAGGTACCTACCATGTATATTATTTTATTTTGTAATTCACCATTAATTAATGAAAAGAAAAAGACACCGCTCGATGTTGTCTCACTACAAAATATATTAACTTTACTTATATGTCGGGTCGGCTTTCCCATACTGCCTGATGAAAATTGTGTTCATAAAAATGATCAATGTGAAATCTGGCTAAGATAGGTTGATGGTCCATCATTTGAAATAAATTGGATAGGTTATGGTTTGCTCGCGATAATGCGAGAAGCGAAGCGGAGCGGAGCGACGAGCTACTGATAAGCCTTATTTTTTTTTTTCATTTCCTTAAAAAAATATTTACTGCATGAGATTCCTACATCCCTCCCCCATAAGCCTGATTAAATATTTTGTAACTTTTCAGCAGGCTACTTTGGAAAGCGCTACTGTATAGAACAATGTTTCATGAAACATACTAAATAAGACTAAAACAAAAAAATTACTTGAAAATCTTAGTATCAACAATATTAATTACACAGTCAATGATGTTTGGAAAATATTTTCAATACATGAAAAATATTACTGTTTGTGTTCTTAGAAAAATTGCACCAATGTCTTGCAAACAAATTAATTTTCTTACAAAGATTATCATTTTATCCTGGTTATGTTATGAAGTAAGGCGCTGAGAAAATTAAACATGAGCTTTGATAGCCCTAATCTTCTAAGATGATGAATTTTGATATTGCAAAAAAAACTGTCTACAAATATATTATTGTAGCTGCCATCAATATATTTTATTAAAGGTACTATTCAGATAAAAAAATTATGAAAAGCAGACATCTAAATTGTAGCATTATTTAAAATGATAATTACCATTTACTAGATATACTTTAAAAAGATAAAGATCATAAAAAATTAAAAATAAAGTAATTTACTTACAATTTCACTTCCTCCGCTGCTTGCTGCCTTAAAATTCCACTTGGATCAGATGTTTTCGGGAACTGTGAATTGCAGTCTTGATTGTGTTCACAACTACTTGAGGAATCAGAATATTCCCCTTCTTCTAGTTTCTCTTTCTTTCTTCTTGCTTCCTCTTCTGCTTTCTTAACTGTTTCCTCAAATACAGTACTGAACTTCAAGTTCTTAATTTGAATTCTACCTTTACATTTTTCATTTTCTCCAACATTTATTTCAGATTTTTTGTTTTCCCCTTTGGATGTATTGATGATCTCAATTTTATTATTTGGTACTTCTGGCATAGGGATAAGACTAGTTGCTGAATCGTTTGTATTAACAGTATTGTTATTAGGGACGTAAAATCCACATTCTTCTTTAACATGCCTATGAGTTGGTTCTGTTTTTATTTTAATGTCTGCAGTTTTAATATGTTCTAATTCTACCTTAATCTTTGATTTACGAGGTGGACTTTTTGGAGGAGTCAATGATCGGGGTGGAGTAACAGAGTCACAACTTCGATGTTTTTTGCTTTTTGCCTTTTTCCGTTTCTTGTGTTTATGATCGATGTCATCCGAATCACTCGAGCAACTATGATTACGTTTTTTCTTCTCTTTCTTATGTTTTTTTTTACTCTTCTTGGATTTCTTTTCTTTTACTGACAAATCTTCTAATTTGGGTGGAGCAGCATTGAAAACACCGAATAGTTCTGAAAGAATTTCACTGGAAGATTTTTTAGAGTCATCCTTTGTAACGCGTTCAGGAGTCAGCTTTTCTTTTTTTATATGTTCTATTTTATTGATTAATGCCATCTTTAATAAACTATTGCCGGGCGTTAGTATTCATAGACCTTTATACCATATTTATTGCAAAATATTCAAATATTCTACAATACAATCCACGGCTATGACACTTCATAGAACAAAAAAAATCCTTAGAGTTAGTTCCTGCGGACGCCACGAACAAAGGAAAAGCGCTGCAAGCAGTTCAACCGTACCCACAGACCGTACCTGTCGGTCATTCAAAAATCAATGTTTTGTTTATTGATAGACAGATAGACTGTTAGTCTGTGCTGTAAGTAACACAGTCAAATTCTTAATTGGTCTGAATTGTTTTTTTCGGTTTATCGATTTTATACATTTTATCCTTGCATTTATTTGGTACGATGTCGAGAATCATTAAATGTTGTGTAGGAAACTGCACCTCAACAAACCAAAACCATCGGCTATATACACTTCCACGAAACGATGACCTGCGATCACTGTGGCTCAACTAGGTACTTGGTGGAGTATAATTCTTCACTGCAACTTTTAAATAAAAGTCAATGTGTTCATAAAAGTGTCTGCGACAAGCATTTTGAGGAAAGATTTATTATCAATGAAAAACGAACACGTTTATCATGTCCGACTTTACGATAATGACGATAACGACAATAACGACGATAGCGACGATAACGACTAAACGACGATAGTGACGATAACGACGATAGTGACGATAGTGACGATAATGACGATAACGACGATAACGACGATAGTGACGATAACGACGATAATGACGATAACGACGATAACGACGATAACGACGATAACGACGATAACGACGATAATGATAATGGAAACGCTAGTCAAATCGTTGATTTTTCAACCGATGAATATTTGTAAATTTTGATGGAAGTGGCGAAACATTGGCAAAAATTAATTAACACGTGACTTGTCAGGATATGTTGATGTATAAGCTTTGTTTCTTTTCAGCTAATTGACGTTTCTCCTTACGTATCTCAAATTAATAGCTTATCCGTAGATTGACAAGTTGTAAGTCAACTAATTAGAAAAGACACAATAATATTACAACTGAAAAAGTAACCCACGCAGAGCATTAAGTAGGTTAGAGGTATATCTTGGCGGATACGCTGTCCCCTTCAAGCATGTATTATATTGCAAGCATAATACCTCGTTTCCACCAAGTATAATACACTGTATTATACTGTCATGTCCAAACTGTAACACTGTATTATACAGTGTATCATACTTTGTGGAAACGAGGTGAAAGACACATTTTATATACCAAACTCTTAAAATGCGGCATAAAATCATACCAACTATGTAAGGAAAAGGGTTGAACGACTTAACTGCTTTTTAAAATTAGACAAATCTGAGACAAGATTATTTGTGTTGTAGGCGAGGAGCGAGCCCGCTTCTTGTTTAAGAGGTCGTGGTTCGAATCCCAGGGCATGTTTCAATGAGTTTTTTCTGACTTATGTACATAAGTATCACTGACTCCGTACCTCACAGAGCACGTTAAGCTGTCGGTCCCGGTTGCCGTAAATAGATGACAATCGTTACAATCCACCAATCCGCATTGGAGCAGCGTGGTGAATTAAGCTCTAAGCGCCCTCATCTCCAGGGGAGGCCTAAGCCTTTGCAGTGTAGTATTAATGGGCTGATGGAATGGAGACAAGACTATTTACGTATATATTTGTAATTATTTTCGTCGTGTGAGTAATAATTGTTTTTACAAACCGACAAATACCGTCACATTGCACCTCTAACTTACTAAATTCTCTGAGGGTTATTTTATTACTAAAATTAGTTAAACCTAACTTTTCAATTACTCATGAAATAGTCAAGAAATATCCTTAAAAAATAACTATTTTTTTTCTTAAGTAGGGACTGTAATTGGGCAACCTTGCATGTTCGATCGACATAAGTATCATGTCTGAACGCTCGATTCGTAAAGAGAGGTATCTACGCATTTTCGTGAAACACGTTTCTATAACGCTCGATTTTTATTATACACCTCCCGTATTTTTTGTCCGTGTAAGACATAGAATTTGATTCAATTTAAAAATCTGTTTCTTTACCTAATACCCACACTTTGGAATTTCGTTTTGTCCACCGAACTATCAATCATGTAATCTTAATAATTAAGGACGTATGTACAAAAAGTGACAGCTCGAAAATAGGTTTTACTTGACAGCTTGCTTACTACTACACGCGCATCTGCACCAGAGGCAACACATACTTGGCTCTATACCAGAACTAATTAGTCTTGATCATTATTATTTTTATTTATTTAAGAATTTGATGTCAGGTTTTTAATGTTGCTTTATTTTATATAATAACTAGCGATCCGCCCCGGTTTCGCACGGGTAGCAGAGCCATAATGTTTTTACGGTCGTAGTGTCGTATCAGCTTGTTGTGTCGAACATGTGGACTGGATTTCATTAGATTTAAATGTAACGCAAGTTCGTCCAACTTGGATTATTTTTAATGTATTTTATTTCGAATTCTATAAATATATAAAAAGTAAAGAATAAATACCTGAAAACAAACTAAAATATTTCTTTGTATACAACATTGATAACTTCAGCCTAACCACGCGTGTCGCGTCGTCCGGTATGGCTCCTAAGATATTGATTTAAATTGTAGAATACAAACGGCGATCATAATGTTCATGAAATGCTGAAGGTAAATATCGTATTTAAAATGATAAGGATTAATACCATATCCGTATAAATTGTATTCCAATCACCTCATCGTATTACATCATAAAAATAGTACAGTAAGCTATCAATAAAAGATAGATATATGCCAACGTGGACTTTTCTTTAGTCCTATAAAAGAGACACAATTCCTCCATACATTATTTTGTTATATCTCAAAAGGATTAGGCAGCATTTTCGATGAAAGTTCCCAACCAGCTTGATTTTTCTCCGACTTCTTCAACAATAATCGTCATATTTCAACAAATTTTCTCTTGAATCACTCTGTCCATTGATGTCAATAATATGCCAATCCGTTCGGTACTTTTTGAGTTTGTCGCGTTCCGACAAACAGACAGACGCGGCGGGGGACTTTATTTTATAATATGTAGTGATAACAATAATACCTGGGACATCCCACACAGCGCTATCTAGTCCGCTGCAAAGCTTGTGTTATGGGTGTGGGTTAAGATGTCTTTTAAAGTTCCATAAAAAAAATTATTAGACAATACTATACTGTGCCACAGTTATCGTATGAGGAGTTTTGCAATACGAGTGCATTTTGTTTGTGATACGTGGCGATGGCGAAACCGAGGTCCCATTGAATGAGGTGACCTTTTCATTTCCCATTTCGTCAAATTCTACTATTTTTGATTCTGGACCGATTGTTTTCAAAATAAATGTCTAAGATTACGGTATATGGTCTTCGATTACGAATCTGTGCTCAGAACTAAAAAAAAATTACTGCCTTTGAATCTGTTTTAGTTTTTGAACTGCTTGCTTTCAAAATCGATATCTATGGGTCCATGTGGTCTCCCTTCACAAATCTGCGGTCAAAACTGAAAATAGTGTCTGCAATTTTGAACTTCTTTCTTTCTGGGCCTAACACTACTAAAATAAAGTCTGTTTCGTATAGATTAAATTTTTATTATTATTTGGTCCACATTACAAAAAAAAAAAAAAAAAACAAGTCTGTATGCGTTATTACAACAACGATTAATACTTTTGTCAATACAGTTACTATTAACACGTTCTTTATGATATCGAAACTTGTACCGCAATGTTGTATTTTACGGTACTAAATCTTTTTACTTTACACCAATCACAAGCGAGCATTCTGTTTGCACCGCATGCGTAAACCGCAAAAAGCAACCCGCTCGCGCCCTTAGCTCCCACCATTATTTATTTCTATAAATAGAGAAATCGCGCGAACACCCCTGTTTTGACTAACTTGCCCTTCAAATTTCACGATCATTCAGACCGCCTTCTAAAAACATTATAGTTTAAAAAAAATAAGAAACTTGCACTTTAATACCAAGTCGATCTATAAAGAAGAAAATAACTTTTGGAATAAGAATAAAGTGTTTAATGAGGAAAAATAATGTTATTGTGACAAAACGTGGGGTGCCCGATATCAGTTGTTTTAAATATTTCATTGCACTCCACGATTTTTCACAATAACATTAATTTTCTATTTTTTTTCCACTTATTTTCTTTTTAAAGTTCGATTGTCTATCAAAGTGTAATTTATAATTTTATTTTAACATATTATTTTTTTTCTTTTTTTAGTCTTAATATTTTTTAAACTACATTCCATCAAAATTTACAAACATAAAGGTGGAACTCACAATTACCTATAACACGATGAAATGATACACACCGACACAAAGCTTCATGTCGGTGCTAATCTAACCACTGAGGAGTTCCCTCGTTAACAAATTATCGTGGTGCATCATCAGTTTATAGTGAAAATCATGGATAACTATCGAAATCCAACCTACATACAAAGTTTCGTGTTCGTGCTATTAACCGGTGAAGAGTATCCTTATGAGGAAATAATCCTGGCTGCAACATCAAGTTATGTTTATCATTTTAGTGTATTGTCATCGAAGTTACATATGTATTCTGAATTTCAGCCCAATATCTTCAGTGGAAATGGGTGACAATCGCGTTTAAAGATTCCATTAGATACAAAAAAACATACAGGTGGAACTTATAAAAGCGTATTAAAATTAAAATAATTACACCATTCCAAGAGGTCACCACTTTTTACATATGTTTTAATTTAATTTTTTTATCATAAAAAAATTATTAGTTGGTCAACTCGGTAATGTATATATTATGTACATTGTATATATAGTGTAAGATTTTTATTTTAAGTTTAATAGCTTTCCGCCTTGGTAAAAAAAAATAATTCAAACTAATTCAATTCATAAAATATTATAAAAGACAATGGGCGGTTTCGTACCCAGTGGTGTATCAAGTTGTGACATATGTCATTTTAAAGGTCTTAATAATAGCTTCATTTTATTGTATGACACCAACTTATTATTTAATTACTGCCTTTGAAATTTAAATTTAAAATTATTTAATTTTTATTTAAATAATCATTATTTCTAGCTTATAAAGTTCTTTTTAAGCGACTTCAAAAAAGAAGGAGGTTACTCAATTCGACCGTATATATGTTTTTTTTTTTTTTTTTATGTGTGTTCAGGGATAACTTCGTTGTTTATGAACCGAATTGGATGTTTTTTTTTTTGTGAAAGGGAGATATCTCCGAAATGGTACCATGATAAGGAAACCAGGATCTGATGATGGCATCCCAGAGAAATCGAGGGCAACCTTCGAAAATAGTATTTTAAAGTATCGTATTTTAAGTATTTTGATAAAGTACTACTACTAGTACTATTTAATGAAGGTCGGGAGTCGATCTGATGATGAAGCTGAAAGACAGTCGAGGGAACTCCTCAACGACTGGCAGCAATTACCTGGTGTTTGGACTTGATCCATTTCTATTGATGAGATCTTTGCACCCATATGGATTATAAGTGCCATTACAGGTCTGATGATGGAGACCATACACAATCGAGGGAACTTCTCAACGATTTACAGCAATTACCTGATGTTTGGACTTCATTCATTTCTATTAATGAGAACTTTGCACCCATATGGGTTATAAATACCATTACAGATCTGATGATGGAGACCATACACAATCGAGGGAACTCCTTAACGATTTACAGCAATTACCTGGTGTTTGGACTTAATTCATTTCTATTGAAGAGAACTTTGCACTCATATGAGTTATAGTGCCATTACAGGTCTGATGATGAAGACCATAAACAGTCGGGGGAATTCCTCAACGATTTACAGCAGTTACCTTTTGTTGAGCTTCCGTCATACGGTTGAATATGCCAAAATGTTCAGTTCGCACAAAAATAATAATTAAGATTGAAGTTTTACATAGGAATACCACTGCCTACTAGGCATGCTGATTCGTCAATTTGACACTGAATTTACGTTGCGTTATCGCGGTGCTGTCTCATTAGAGTAGCGCATTTAGTAGCCCCATTTATACTAAATAGAAATAAGTTACAGATGCGTTCAACTAAAAAATGAAAAATAAAATAATTTAAAAAAAAATAAAAACCGACTTCAAAAACATAAACTAAAAAGTTAAAAATAAAATTTTCACTTTAAATGGGTACTTACCAGGTAATAACAGTTACAACAATTATATATTTATAACTATAACAAATATGGAACACAATTTAAAGTGTCTGAGTGAGTAGACACCGACTTCATTAACTATATGCCGCCTGTTAATGCTCCTTTCTTTAAAGTGAAAATTTTATTTTTAACTTTTTAGTTTATGTTTTTGAAGTCGGCTTTTATTTTTTACTTATATTATTTTATTTACCATGTTATATAGCATACTGTGCGTTGCGGCTACCTGTCAGTATAACTCTTACACCGCCCTGCCCACACACATACATACTACTAGAGGTTGGATTCAGTCCTGTCATGTGTCGAATCGGATATATTACTTCTATATTGTAGTAACTACAATAACGACGGGAAGGGAGTCGATAATTACTGTTCGTGCCTAATAGGGCGAAGAACAGTCGGCACATGTTCACATATAATAAGCATTATATGGTATTTGGGGTGGGCGAGGCATCAAAATTATATATTGTTGCCAGCAACTTTTTTAGATGATATAATTGTTGATCTAGATTATTAGTTCAATGATAATTTTTTTAAATTATTTCGACCTACGCAATACTAGCCTTTAATTATATTTTTTAATAAGAAATCCAAGAACAACATGCCTACACTAGATACAGCATGGAGACGAAGCCTATGCAAAACCTGCAATTTTTTTGGCCAGTCTTAAGAGTATGTAGGTGTGCAAGCGGCGGTGGAATAGCGATTGGTAACCGTATAGTAGGTATGCTTAGTAATAAAGTAATATTGTACAATAAGTAACATTTACACTAAAAATAACATTTCATTATATGAGATATAAAATAACTCATAGTTATTTTCTTGCACGTGTTTCATGATTGGTGCCATACTATAAAATAAAGCTATTGATACGACCTTTAAAATGACATATACCACAACTTGATACAACCTGGGTACGCAGCCCATACAAAGATGCCCATT